>BLBF01000003.1:1772143-1796648 GCA_015471245.1 Laticauda colubrina
GTGTGTGTGTGTGTGTGTGTGTGTGTGTGTGTGTGTGTGTGTGTGTGCTTGGGAGCTCCTAGTTATGAAGCGTGCTTTCCCCCCCTCAAACCCTCTCCATTCATTGCAACGAGGTGTACCGGAATGCGTGATGCCTTCTGCCCGAGCGCGATCCTAATTAAACCCAAAACATGCATTAAAATGGGGAGAGGGCAAGTCAGCCTCCTCCCCGCCCAGCGGCATCTACCCGGGCGCTCTTAGTTTCCATAGAAACGCCAAACAGCCTCCCGGGAGTTATCTATCCGGGTCCGGATCGGCGGGAAAGGGGGAGTCAGCCTCGGAATCCCGTCCCGGGCGGTTCGTATTGCAGATCTCCAGCCTTGAGAGGTGGGCGTGGGAGGGACGCCGGCGAAGGACCCGGGACACTTTTGGAAAGGCAGAAGGTCCCAGCCTGCGCGAAATCGATGGGTCTCTTCCCTCGTTTCCATCTCGTCTTTGGCGTCGAGAAAAGTGCCCTTTGCACATGCTCAGAGGCGCTCTTCCCGTGCCTGTCATGCTATGCAAACGGTTGGGGTTTTGAATCCCGGTTCCAAGCCGTGGTTTCGTGTGCGAGAGGAATTGGGCGTTCGTGGGAATGTGGTGCCTTTATTGTTACGTGTACGGTGTAGGAGTTGGACGATGGGTAAAATCCCCAGCTACGGACTGTTGGTGTGTTAAGCATTAAGCAGGCTAAGCATTTGCTTGGGGCACCAGGCCCAAAGGGGGCACCGCAAAGTTGAGAATGTGGCTTCCTTTGCAGGGTGCGTACAAAGGAGGGAAGGGGGGCACCAAGGTTTGTCTGTGCTTAGGGCACCAGTGAGCCTTAAATCCACCCACCACTGGCTATGAAAATGGTTTCAATTTTGGAGGTGGGAACAAGGGCGGATAATAATCCAATAGCTGGGGTTGGGGGGAGAAATGCATTGGCATGAGGAAGTGCAGGACACAGGTACTTGGGACAATTAAGGAGAGCTTCAGTTCGAAAAGAAGGTTGTTGGTGTGAGGTTCAAACTGATTTGCAAACTGTCCTCAGCTCTCATGTGGTTAGCAATGAGGAAAGCAAAGGAAAAATCCTGAAAAAAACATCTGTTCATAAAAAAAAGAATCTCGTGCAAATAGGATGAATTTAGTTGGGGCACCGATGCAAAGGTTTTTTGACAATCTGTCAATGGCTGTGATGGGTGTTAACTTCCTACATGTGTCTCTTTTTTTTAGGAGTTCAGGGTGGTGTAGATGAGAATCACCCCTCAGTTTTGCTCACAATAACCCTCAATCTTGGTTAGATTGAGGGGCAGTGATTGGCTCAAAGTTGCCCATTGGGTTCTGTGGTTAATATGAAATCTGAATCTTGGTTTACTTGGTCTAGGTCAAGCTTACTAACCATCATACCTCAATGACAGCCAGGAATAATCTAAATATCCTTGAACCTAGAAGTGTCTTGCTTACAACAGGGCTTTTTCAAAAACATTCTTTTCTGGAGCCCTGGTTCACAACCTTTTAATAGTTGTAAATGGTCCAACACTGGAAGTTTTAAAGAAGTAATTGAATAACCAGTTGTCTGAATTGGTATACGGTTTCCTGCCTAAGCAGGGGGTTGGACTAGAAGACCTCCAAGGCCCCTTCCAACTCTGTTATTCTGTTATTCTGCCATTGAAACCTTTCCTTTGTTTTGGAACATTGCCACTTGTTGTTCTATTCTAATAGGAAATGAAGCCAGGTTTGGTGTAGTGGTAAAAGCACCAAGCTTGAAACGGGGAGATTGTGACTTCTAATCTTGCCTTAGGCACGAAGTCAGCTGGATGTCTTTGGGCCAACCAACCACCAGGAGATTATGAGTTCTAGTCCTGCTTTAGGCATGAAAGCCAGGTGGGTGACTTTTAGCCAGTCACTTTCTCTCTTGGCCCTGTTAAAGAAGAAGGAAACAATGGCAAACCTTTCCAGAAAACCTTGCCAAGAAAACTGCAAGGAGTAGCCAGTGGTGAGATTATTATTTTTTTACTATTGGTTCTGTGGCTTGGTGGGCGTGGCAGGGAAGGATACTGCAAAATCCCCATTCCCTCCCCACCCCACTAACCTGCTTTCCAGCTCTGTTCTCCTGTGCAGGGCAACAAAAGAAGACCCAGATGATCAGCTGGGACTCGGGAGGTGGAGCATAGATGGGGGTGGGGCCAGTCAGAGGTGGCATTTGCCGGTTCTCCAAACTATCAAAATTTCCGCTACCGGTTCTCTAGAACTGATCAGAACCTGCTGAATATCACCTCTGGGAGTAGCTCAGGCAGTCACCAAGGAGTCAGAAACTGACTTGAGGACACAATTAGTTCTTGATTTACAACAGTTCATTCAAAGTTACAACGGCACTGAAAAAGTGACTGATGACCGTTTTTCATGCTTATGACTGGCAGCATTCCCCAATGGCCACGTAATCAAAATTCAGACCCTTGGCAAGTGATGCATATTTATGACGGTTGTAGCTTCCCAGAGTCACATGATCCCCTTTTGCAACCTTCTGCAAAGTCATTGGGGGAAGCCAGATTCACTTCACAACCGGGTTACTGACTTTAACAACTGCAGTGATTCACTAAACAACTGTGGCAAGGAAAGTCATGAAATGGGGTGAAAATCACTTCACTGTTTTGCTTAGCAACATACATTTTGGGCTCCACTGTGGTTGTAAGTCGAGGATACAGACACACAGAGACAAAGACAAAAGCAGTGAGTAACTGTCTCAATTATAATGCAGATTGCTCTGACCCTAAGTGATATATGGGGTAAGTAAGGTGGAGAAATTAGATAGCACATGGTTATGATGCGCTGTCACTTTTTCCTTTCCAGGTGGCTGTGCAGTGCGCCATGACTGACGTACCTGGTAATTGTGAGTTGCTGTACAGACGGTGGATCCGGCACCTAGAATATGCAGGTGAATTGAGAAAATAGTGTGTGGAAAATATTATGATTATAGCATTTTAGTGTCATGAATTGAAGGTATCATTTATCTAGGCCATCAAGTACTTTGTTCCTGTTTCTAAATTAAAAAATCAATGACAGATGGTGGCACTTTTGCATGAAAACATCAACCAAAGAATAGTTTGCTATCTCTCTAAATAATTATATCATGTATAATTTGATATATAAATAAATACTGAGTCACTTCTGGTGAGATGGGCAACTATATACATTTGAAAAATAAGGTTATTTCTACTATCCAGCTGCTCTTGTAATTACAAATGTTTTCCTAACACTCAAACATAATTTACTTTCAGTGATTTGAGTGCCATTGCTATTACTTAATGCTCCTTTAATGAACTATAGTTTGATTCTATATCTTATTTATAAAACAGGCATTAGTACATAGCAATAAAAATATTGCATTCATTTGTTCATTCATTCATTCATTCATTTTAATCAAACATTGTCCTATTGGCAATATCATTTACATTTCTGTATGTGTACAGGTAACCTAGACTTACTTCCTGTTGTTTCATGACCATTAGAAGTTACAACAACCTTGTTTGGTGCTTTATGGTTCATAAGTGCTTTACTTATGGCCACTGTAAAACATGTTGACCCCCCCAGTCACATGACTGCATTCTTTGTAATCGGTTCACATTTAGGACTAGCTGCCAAGTACTCTCTGATCATGTGATTGTGAGTCACGATCTTCTCTACTGGCTTCCCCAGAAAGTCAATGGGAAAGTTGGAAGAGAAGTTGCAAGCTGCTGCCACTTGCTGAAAGGACTCCTTATCTCTTGGGGCTGGCTGAAAGAGCTATTGGCTGAGGGGAGCTGACATTCTTCCATGGGGTGGAGAAATGAAGGTTAGGAACTTGCTCCCTACCCCACCATGCCCAGGAGGCGTCAGCCAGTTATAGGGCCCCATAAGGAGCGTAATCTCAGCTGGTGATCTGGATGATCGTAGTCATCCAAGGTACTGCTGGCAGGTGCCGATGAACACAGAGCCCGACACATAAATTGCAAGAACCTTCCATATGATTATGAGAATGTCACTCACTTACAGAAAGTCCGTGCCTTGCATTGGTTGGGTGTATCTGTCAGTAGCTGCAGAGCAGGGGTGTTAAACTAAATTTCATTAACGGCTGCATCAGGGTTGTGTTTGACCTTGGAGGCCTGGGATGGGCATAGGCAGGTGGGTATGGCCTGGGTGGGTATGGCCAGCTGGACGTTACTCATCTCGGGGGCACCTGTGGGGGTCAAGTACTAAGGAAGGGCTTCCCTCAGACCCTCCCTCACTCTCATTATAATCTCCTTTTTTAATACATTTTACTGATTTTATAATTAAAACAGACCAACAACATATATATAAATGTAAGAAAAAGAAAATAAGAAAAGAAAAAAATAGAAAGAAAAAGATAGAAAACAATTAAAAACATTTTCATCTTCAACAGTTTGTGAGACCTCCTTTTTATCCTTATTTTATGCCATATACACAATTAATCCTTACATATATCTGTATATTACTACTGCGATTCTATCCTATCTTCTTTTGCCTTTTAGTGTGAAATCTATCTTTGGTCTATCCATTTGTACCAGCAGTTCCAGCTGTCGTAGTATATTGAAGTGTCTTTATCTCTTCATGCCTAGGTTAATTTGTCCATTTCTGCACAACTTGAAATTTTTTGAATAATTGTCTCCTCTGATGGAACATGAGGCTGTTTCCAACATTGGCAAAAGCCAATCTGGCCACTGTCAAGATATGTAATATTACATATTTCACTTTTTTTGGTATTTGTTTATCAAAGATCCCTAATAGAAAGGATTCTGGTTTGAATTCAATCCATTCTCTTGTCATTTCCTCCAGCCAATTTCTAATTTTCTGCCAATATTTTTGAACTTCTATACAAGACTACCACATGTGGAAGAAAGTTCCCTCTTTTTTTTTTGCATTTCCAGCAGTTTGGACTCATATTGGAGTGCATCTTCGCTAATCTCAAAGGAGGAAGGTGCCGCTTATAAAACATTTTATAGGCATTTTCTTTGTATGCTACCAATTTTGTAATTTTGTTATTTCTATCCCAGACCTTTTCCCATTCTGTTATGGTGATACTACGTCCTATATTCCTACTCCAGGCTATCATGTTCCCTTTAACAATTTCTTCTAATTCTACCTCTAATAAATAATTATAAAGTTTTGTTATATTTTTTTTGCCTAATCCTGATAAAATTGTATCTAATTGCTGGAGTTTATTGTTAATTCCAAATTCTTTCTTGTCCTGTTTATATCTACTTTGAATGTGAATTTTCACCGATCAATTTTTAATCCCTGATCTTGAAGGTCTTGCCATGATTTCAGATTTCTTGGGTATCCAATAGATCCTTATATTTAATCATTTTAGTAATATCCAGATTATTTGGGTGGATCATCGCCTCCATTGTTGAGATCCAAATTGGTTTTTTTAAATAGTGTTTTTTCCGTATTTTCTTCCAATTAATCAATAATGAATCTCTGATTAGGTGTCTGTGAAAATATTTCTGGCTAGTTTTCCCAACTTCCCATAAAAAAGCATGCCACCCCCTCTGTAAGTCATGGCCCACTAAGAGTAATATTCTCTTATTGGTTAAATTCATCCTTTCCTTCAACCATACTAAAGAGGCCGCATTATAGTACAACTCCCAATTTGGGAGTGCCAGCCCTCCCCTGCTTTTCATATCCTGCATTGCCATTAAATTTATTCTAGTTTTTTGCCAGATGAATTTTGCCAGATGAATTTTGCAGTTATTTTATTAATTCTTCAAAAAACTTTTTGTGTACTTTAATTGGAATCGTCTGAAATATATAGAGGAATTTTGGAAGAATATTCATTTGAATAGCAGCAATCCTGCCTAATAGTGAAAGTTGCAGTTTGCCCCATGTTTCTAAATCCTTCTTTACCTGTTGCATTAATTTGTCATAATTGTTTTCCTTTAATGTCTTACAACGTGCTATCAACCGTATTCCTAAATATTTAACTTTCTTTATCACTTGTAGTCCCATAACTTCTTCTAGTTCTAATTTTTGTTTTCCTGTTAAATTTTTAGTCAAAAATTTGACTAAATTTGCTCCAAATTCTTCTAATTCATTTATCATTTTTTGTCCTCTTTCTATTGGTGCTTCAATGAAAAAAATCATATCCACAAATGCTTGCAACTTATATTCTTCTTTCTTAACCTTTCATTCTTTTATGTCTGGGTTCTGTCTAATTCATGTCAACAATGCTTCTAGTGATAGTATGAAGAGCAGGGGTGAGAGTGGGCAGCCCTGTCTGACTCCTTTTTCTATTTTTATTGGGCCGGTATATTCCCTGTTTGCTATAATATAGTAAACTTGTGGTGTATCATAAATGGTTGTGTATCATAAATGGTTGTTATAATATTTTCAAATTTGGTGCCTAAATTCATATAATAAGTTTTTTGGATTAAGAATTGCCAATTTATGTTATCAAAAGCCTTCTCTGCATCTAAAAATATAAGTGCTATTTGTTTTTCAGGGTGGGCTTCGTAAAATTCTAAAACATCTAATACTATTCTTAAATTATTCCTGATTTGTCTGGTCGGGAGAAATCCATTTTGGTCTTCATGTATATGCTCATTTAAAATTCTGTTTAGTCTACTTGCTATAATAGAAGTAGATATTTGTAATCAGTATTTAGCAAAGAAATTGGCCCATAATTTTGTATATATCGGGGGTCTGAATCCTCCTTCGGGATCAGCGAAATCAATGCCCCACTCCATCAAATCCAGCATCCTGGCTGCCAATAAGACGTCATTAAAAACTTCCACCATAAGGGGTCCTATTTGTTCTGCTGTTGCCTTGTATAGGTCCCCTGAGATCCCACCTAGTCCCAGGAATTTGTTTTTTTTTCTGGTTCTCTATTGCTGATTTCAATTCGAACCAAGTAATGTCTTTGTTTTATAGTTCTTCCATTTCTTCCCCAATTGCTTTATCCTTCATTTCATCTAAATAGTTTCTTATCCTATCTTCATTAACGCCTTCCTTTTTATATAACTCTTCAAAATATTTACGGGCAATTTCTTTTTTCTGTTCTGTCCCTTATTGTATATCCCTCTTTCCATCTATCAGCTGGTAAATCAATCTTTTTTCTTTCTTTTTTTAAGTCTATATGATAGCCATCTCCCTGGCTTGCTGGCATGCTCAAAATGAGTTTGTCTGGTTGTATTCAAATTTATAATCATTCTCTCTTGTTCAATTCAATTCAATTTATGTTTAATTTTTGTTGTCTGATTTTTCAATCTTAAATCTTTTGGGGACTCTGTGATTGAGTTTCTAATTCCTTAATTTTTGTTGTAGTTTGTTTTGCTGAGCGTATTTTTCTTTTTTCCTCTTGGTGTTATAAGAGATTGTTATACCTCTTATTACTGCCTTCATTGTATCCCAAATGTTTTGTTTCGTAGTTGCTCCATTATTATTTTCTTTTAAGAAATAATTTAATTTTTCCTTGAGTTTGTTAGTGTATTCTTTTTCTCTTATTAACTGAGTATTTAATGTCCATCTTTTCTTGGGTTTTTCCCTACCCTTCCATATTATCTGAATTTGATTGTAATCTGCCCATTCATTGGGTAGGATTTCAATCCCTTTTATCTCATTTGCTATTTCCCCATTCATCCATGCCATGTCAATTCGTGTCCATATTTGATGAGGATCTGAACAGAATGTAAATTGTTTTTTCTCAGGATTTAATCTTCTCCATATATCAAATTTAACTCCTTCATCATTTCCATGCATATTTTGGGAAGCTTTCTTTTTTTCCCTTTGTTCCTTCCCCCATTACTGTGGTCTTTTTGATAATCAGCAACAGAATTAAAATCCCCTATAATACAAGTATTTCTTTGTTCCAATCCTACTATTTTTCCATAAAGATGCTTAAAAAACTATTTTTGATCTCCATTCGGGGCATAGATTACCACTAAGAGAATTGGGATGGCAGATCTGCAAAACCAGAGTTCTTCCCTCAGGATCCGACCATATTAAATTTACTTTTATATCCTCTTTAACATACACTGCAATTCCTTTCTTTTTCCAGGTGTCTGCTGGTGCAGTGAATAGCTTTCCTAATTTCGGGCATTCTAAGTATTTTTCATCTGATTTCTTTATGTGAGTTTTGTAGACATATTATAACAGCATTTTGTTTGATTAATTTGGCTATTATCCTTTTCCTTTTTATTGTCGAGTTGAAACCATTTATATTAATTTATAGTAGTTTCCTTTCTTTTTTCATTTAATTAGTTCTGTTTCACTCTTTGTCTTGTGACTGCTCCAGTCTCTCCTTGTGCCTGAAGATGTGTCCTATTTTCTTCTCTCTCCTGTTGTAATTGAGTATTTTCTTGATTTCCTAAAGATCCGTCTCTGTTCTTATGATAACCTTAGTCTTCCTGGGAGTTCATTTCCAGTTCGTCCTTACTGCTCTGATCTTCCGGGCCTACCAACCATTCATAAAATTCCTGGGCCTTTTCCATGGAGTCAATTTTGATTTTCCCTTCGTCCCATGAAACTAACATCCCCTCTGGGATTAGCCATTTAAATACAATTCTTTTCTGATTTAGGTAAGCCGCTAAAAATTTATAATCTCATCTTTGTTCTCTCACTCTTCTTGGTATTTGTTTGAGAACCAAGATTTCTTTGCCTTTATACGTGATTGATTCATCTCTTGACATTTTATATATGATGTCCCGGACATTTCTTCTCGCAAATCGAATATGGATTTCTCTTGGGCATTTGTGGCGTCTTGCATAGTTAGTGCTAACCCTGTAAACTTCATCAAACTCCCTCAAAATGTCATCTTTATCCTTTTCCAATAGTCCCGCCAATATTCCTGCCATTAGTTGTTCCAAGTCTTCTTCTTTTGATTCCACTATATTCTGGAATCTTAAGTATGTAGCAGCCTTATCCATCTCTAGGTAGACCAGTGAGTCCTCCATTTCTTTACTCACATTCTTTAATTATTCATCTACCCTTTTTAATTTCCTTTCAGTTTGTTCTGTCCTTTTCTCTACCTCTTTTATTGTTGCTTCATTTTTCTCCAAGGCATGCTGTAATAATCCAACTTTGTCCTCTACTTTGGAGATGTCTGCTTTCATTTCTGCTTTTAGTTTCCCCATCTCCTCTTTTAATTCATTTATATCTGCTCTCGTCTTATTATGGTTCTTCATCATTGTTTCTTGCAGCTTCATCATCGATTCCTGTAAAGTCAGCAGAATCGATTGGATATTGGCATTCGAGGTGTTAGCTTGTTTCTCCACTGGTAATGTTTCTTCAATTGTTTTTTGTGCCATAAGCGAAGCTGTCACTGATGTGGTTGTTAACGTTGGGGTGATCTTCCAGTTTTCAGAGTTGTAGTTGTTGTGGAAGTCATTTCTTTTAAGATTTGTTGTTGTAATATATTAATTATATTACCCCAAATTAACATTCAGTAATAGAATCTCTATATTAGGATTAACCGGTATCTAATTTCCTTTATCTACTGGATATCTGTAGTCTTTGCCAATTTACTGGAGTATAGGTTCTTGTAGATAAGAATATTATCACTGTATTATTTTAAATCCAAATTCTAAATCACATATATAATTTTGTAAGGCCTCAATGCTCAGCCTCTATACATAACTTCCACGTAATAGAAAAAAATATATAAATATTATACCCAAATCCAACTATATTTAAATATTATAGATAAATATATGTATTATATAACCTTATTTTGAATATTCTTAAATACAAAACAGTATTACATTCGTCCCCAAATTGATTAATTAAATATTAAATATTTAGAGTGATCGCACAATGAATTGTAATATTAATATATAAAATCCTCTATAGTTATTAATTAAATAATACTTAATGTTCTTATTATTTTTCCTATAAATTTAATCAAAGTATAACTATAACTATTATTAATAAATCAATTAAATCAGTTAATTCAATTATTTAACAATCAATTACAACGATCAATTTTCCTTTCCCCAGGTGTACATGTGCCATAGGCGAAGCTGTCACTGATGTGGTTGTTAATGTTGGGGTGATCTTCCAGTTTTCAGAATTGTAGTTGTTGTGGAAGTCATTTCTTTTAAGATTTGTTTTTGTTGTTGTAATATATTAATTATATTACCAGTATAATTATATGAACATTAAAATAAAGAGAGATTGTAGGAGGAGAGATAATTCATCATAACGCTGGAGGGTGGGGGAGTAAAGAAAAAAGAACAGGTGTATTACAGGAGAGAGGGAATAAAGAAGGGGAAAAAGGAGTTTTAAAGTAAATTTTTAGCTTTGCTTCTCTAAGTTTTAAGAGCTTACACTCCAAACACACTGGAAGTGGGGAGGTAAGAAATGCTGAGTAGTGACTGTAATTACACAGTATCTCCACACATTCAGAAGCTTCCACTTTTCCTTTTCGTCTTAGCGTTCCTAAGTTCGATTTTCCTGATTTTCTTCAGAGGGAACCACCTCCTTAGTTAAATCAGTATACTCCCTGAAGGGAAGTTATGTGGTGTTAGGGATAACATTGTTTACCCTAACTGGTTTAGGTGAAATAATAACTATGAATCATAGTTAGTGTATGTTAGAGTGTATACAGCTTTAACTGTGAAATAGCAATTAAAGGAGTGGTTATGAAAACACTATAAAAGTAGCAAGGCTACAGCTTGCTCACTCTCTCTCTCTCTGGCTTTGATGATCCCTGATTACTGCTTGGAATCAAGACTGCATAGCTCGAACGGTAGAGACAACAAAGGACTGATTTATAAGTGAACTGACATAGGATATTCTACATGGACTTTGCCAACTGAATATCCCTGAATGGACTGACTAAATGGTAAATGACTATTGGACTGATATTTGACTATGCCATAAACTTATACTGGAATAAAATATATTCTTGATAGCACAAGCGTATCTGTTATTTTTACTGTATGTTAATAAACATACAAGCTTAGCTCACTCATTTATCTGTGTGCCTATCTGACTAACGCTGCACATTCTGTTTAGCTTGTCTACCTAACCCTGGTTGGGGAACCCAGGCTTAACATGTGGTTTACATCAGTTATATTGTTACAATAGCTTCAGGATTTCTAAATATTGCCTGTAGCTCTGCACTGTTTGTATTCCGCCGGCTCCAATCTTCTTCCCATCTCCAATTTAATAAAGTATTTCAGAGTAAAAATTGAATCAAATAGTCCGAATCCCCACACCTTCCAGTCACCTTCCAGCCACTAGATTCCCTTCTATTAATATTGGTGTGGTATATCTCCCGACCTCGTAAGTTTCCCTATTTACTTGTTATTATCCTCTATCTTTCTTCTGTCTGCCAAGCTCTTTCACTTTCACTTGTCTCGCATCCGCTTTTTAGCTGCTTCCTTTTAGGGCTCTGAACAGACTCTTGTAGCAGCCTTATAAAAGTCTATAGCATTCCAATCACCCTCTCTGCCGCTAATTTTCTCTGCCATACTCTTCACCAAAGATCCCATAAACTGTCACTCACTCACTTCTTTACATCGATGGCAGTCCGGACTTTGGAGCCGCCATTGATGAGCGGCTGTTTCTTGCTTGTTGGGCTCAGGAGGACTCCTCTTCGCTGCAGTGGGGTTGCCTTTCCCACACTGCAGCTCGAGTCTCCACCACGCCGGCACGAATCTCTCCAGGACTCGTGCACCCTCAAAGAATCACACCAACCGCAAAAAGAGGTTAACTGAAACCACGGGCAGGCTTCTGCACCTCTGCTCGCCCTTGCCTTACCACTGGAAGTCCTATAATCTCTTTCTTTCCTCCTCTCTCCCTCCCTTCCTTCTTCCTTCTCCTTCCTTGTTCTTTCCTTTTTTGTCTTTTTCCTCTTTCCCTTTCTCCTTTCCTGTCCCTTCTTGGATGTTTCGAGTGCATAAACATTTATCCTTTTGTTTTGTTTTTAGTTTGTTTTGCTAGCCCTCTGTCAGTGAAAATGGAGCTCGTGGGGGCATGTGCTCCTCTTCCAAGCTTCATTTTAGCTGACAGAGGGCTGCAGGAGGCTGTTGTGGTTGAAAACAGAGGCCGAAAGGGTCATGGTTGAAAATGGGGCTGGTCCTTTGCTCTTTTCAGGGTGATCCGAGGGCCAGATTTAAGTGGGCCTTGAGTTTGACACCATTGCTGCAGAAGGTAAATGGAGCATTTTGCATATGCTGCTACCTCTGTTGGCGGCTGAGGCCTCCCAGCCCACACCAGCTTTCCACACGCTGCTGGACCCTGTAGCTGGACAAAGCCTCCAGAGTCTGGTGGTCTGGTGGTTTGGGGTCTCCAAGGCTTTCCCCACCTTTTGAGGCATCCCCATGCTCTGTTTAACAACCTGTATGGTTGCTTAACAACCACAGCTGGAAGAGCCAAGATTGTGCTCATTGAGAAGCAGTCACATGGCCACCTCACTTAATGATCAAGATACTGGTTTCAGTTTGTGATCATAAGCTGGGGACTACCTGTACTTTTAGCATATTGGTGGAACTTCTACACATTTTCCATTGCTTATGTTCCTTTTGAACATATTGTACACTTCAATTGCTATGTTCCAAACATGGGAGTCATCCTAACAGGTCACAGTTACATTTATGAGTCATGTGTCTTTTTGTACTAGGAATTCAATCTCATCTTATTCATTTGCCATAATTGAGGCATCAGTGTATTTTAAAAAATGCCCGTGAACTTCATGTTCCAATGTTCTTTCTGGTTGTTTTTTTTTAATCAAGTGGCTGATGTTTCGTAACAGCTACATTCCTACTTTCTTCTACAGTGCATTAGACTTTAATTTTGGTGTTTCTTTCTGTTTTTTCTTTGAACCCTCACAGGATTCAATTTCAAGCCCTCTTGCAAAAGATCTTTGCACATTTGGTCAGGTATATCTTTGCACATTTGGTCAGACCATGTGCAGTTCAATCTTTCACCATCCATCCATCCATCATTCCTATAATTTAAAAACCATGGTCTCAATAACTAAGTCTCCCTAGTTGTAAAGAATGAAGTTGGGGGGGAAATAAGCGTCCACTGAGTTGGAAAAAGAGGAGGAAAATGCTTAGCTCTTTGACTTGGTACTAATAAAGGAGAATATTTGTAGCTTAGAATTGACATGCAGACATTCTTGCAGATGTTTCGTTACCCAAACTAGGTGACATCATCAGTCCTAGGACATGTCTGCAGGAAAACAAGCAAGCTCAAGAGCATCAACGACCCTTCTGACTTGGCCTATACAGTGGTATCTCAGTATTCATCCTTAATTGTTTCTAGGAGGAGCTATGAATACCAAAAACAATGAGCACCAAACAAAATTTCCCATAAGGAATAATGTAGTGAATCACAAAAAAGCTGACATCAAAAAGTTCTAGTGTACCAAACAAACGATGAGTATTGTGACAAAATTTTCATGTCAGAATGTATAGAGTACTAAATTCAATGAGTTTCAAAGCAGTTGAGTACCAAGGTATCACTATATAGATTTTGATTTTTGTGTACTACAGCGGGCAAGTCTTCTGTGTACATATGTGACCTCATTTTTGTCTGCTAATAAAGAGATACATCTAAACAAGTCATCATCTGAGAGCTTGCTACTGATAAGGAGCTGTGGTGAACGCAGTGGTTAGTATGCAGTATTGCAAGCTAACTCACTGCTCACATCCAGGATTTCGATTCTGACCACCTTAAGGTTGACTCAGTCTTCCATCCTTCTGAGGTTGGTAAAATGAGGACTCAGATTGTAAGCTGTTTAGAGAGGCCTGTAAAGCACTATGAAGTGGTATATAAATCTAAGTGCTATTGCTATTAGTCAAGTTCTGAAAAAGGGTTTAAATGGAGAGCTTGGCTAAAGCAAAGTGTGGTATCAAGCTTGATATATGTTGACAACATTTCCAAAACTAAGCGTTTACCTATTTTCTTCTTCTTTTCTTTGCTACTCCTATAATCTGAAAGGAGGCTGGGAACACCATTGTTGTGTCTGCAAACAAACACACTTAGACTTATATACCGTTTCACAGTGTTTTACAGCCCTCTCTAAGTGATTTACAGAGTCAGCATATTGCCCCCAACAATCTGGGTCCTAATTTTACCCACCTTCGAAGGATGGAAGGCTGAATGAGACGGAGTGAGGCTGGTGAGATTCGAACTGCCAAATTGCAGTCAGTCAGCAGAAGTAGCCCGCAGTACTGCACCCTAACTACTGCGCCACTGTGGCTCAAGTAAGACAAATACTTTTGAGGAAGTCCCATCTACCCCTGGATAGCAGTCTACTGGAGGAGCAAATTCACTGTTGGAGGTGCTGCTGAATTGGTCAGGATTTTTTTTTCCATGTTTTAAATAGTTTTCCAGAGAACTTTGGATTGAAAAAAAATTAATACCTAACTTTTGTTTTTTTGCAGGCAGGTCTGAAGTGTAAAGGTGAAGGAGATAATGACACAGAAGGCAGAAAAAGACTTAAAAGAGGAGGTGAGAGAGCAGCTCCTCCAAATTAAATTAAGATTTATTAATTAAAAATCTGCATGCTAGATTTCTACCTTGCTTTTTCTCAAGGACCATAAAACAGCTTACTTGAGAAAATCCTTTCTTTTCTTTTTTCTCTCCACAAAAACAAGAAATGTTTGGGCTCAAATTCCATAAGCCTGTATCTGACAATAAGGGGAAAAATGTGTTATGGCCTTCAAAACAATGGGACTCTGAGGGTCGTACAGCAAAAGAGCAAACAAATAAACCCTCAAACCATATATTATTAAAAACACATGGAATAATATCATGATAGGATGAACACCTTTGGGGTTGTTTTTTTGTTGTAAAATCCTAAAAACCAAACCTGTTTGTTTCATGACAGTAACAAAGATTCTTTGGGATATCAATGTTTTGGCTCAGTTTTTTTTTAAATTACCACAGGAGGTGGAAGTGCTGAAGGCTTTCATTTTTTATACATGCAGTAGAAACATTCTTTGTTCTATGCAAACGTTTACCTTAAAAAAAAATATTTATCTAAATGAGTTCAGTTGGTAAGATTAAAGCCGGATGGAGATGTGTCCTGCATTGTCGAACGTATGCGCCAGTCATTGACTGCATCACATACTAACAGATACAAGCCAGAAGGTAAGTGCCAGGATCCTGCCAGGTCCTATTTAGTGTGAGCAATGCAATCCACAAGCTTAATGCTCCATTCAGTAACAATGCCTGGGTTAGGAAAACGCCAGTTGATGCCCTTAGGAAAAGCTTTAAGGTTTTAGGCCATTCTTCATCTACATCAGCCACCACATTCTGTTTAAGAACATCAGGAGAATTCTGCTGAATTAAATCCATGACTCACCTAGCTCTGCACTCTTATTTTTATGTGTATGTATCAAATGGTGACTAAAAGCACAGCAAATGGTTGCCTTTTGTTCTTGGGATAAATATATAATCAGCGGAGGTTTTGATAGGCTTCTTTTTAGACTCTCAGTTTGCTAAAAAGCACAAGCTATTGTGAACTGTAGTTCATTGCATCAAATGTATAGAATGAGCTAAAGTGGTGCAGAATTTAAATCAGGATGAGGTAGAGAGAAAACAAGATGGCTGGGCAGATGTGGATTACATATAAGACTGATTACAATACAGTTAAAGGTAAAGGTTCCTTCGCACATTTGTGCTAGTTGTTTCTGGCTCTAGGGGCAGTGCTCATCTCTGTTACAAAGCTGAAGAGCCAGTGCTGTCCGAAGACGTCTCCGTGGTCATGTAGCCAGCGTGACTAAACACCGAAAGCACACAGAAAGCTGTTACCTTCCCACCAAAGTGGTCCCTATTTTACTACTTGCATTTTTATATGCTTTCAAACTGCTTGGTTGGCAGAAGTTGGGACAAGTAACGGGAGCTCACTCCATTACGTGGTGCTAGAGATCAAACCGCCAAACTGCTGACCTTTATGATTGACAAGCTCATTGTCAACTAAAAAATACTTCTTTGGTCTTTTTAGTTTCCAGCAAAAAGGGAGTGGGGGAAAACAGTGCATCCCTCAAACGCTTCAGATAATTGCTAGGCAGACGAAGCTGTTGGAGCCCTGTCACTCAGTGTCTTAGCC
Organism: Laticauda colubrina; assembly: GCA_015471245.1. Lineage (NCBI taxonomy): Eukaryota > Metazoa > Chordata > Lepidosauria > Squamata > Elapidae > Laticauda > Laticauda colubrina. The sequence continues at coordinate 1,788,204 of BLBF01000003.1, forward strand.
ACTAGATCCTGTCAACTAAAAAGATACTCCTTTGGTTTTTTTAGCTACCAGCAGAAAGGAAGTGGGGGGAAATAGTGCATTCCTCAAGTGCCTCGATAATCACCCTGGAAGCCCAAAGTTGTCAGAACGCAAGAATATTACTGGAGAGCATGATTGATGGCTCTTGGCTATGGATGTGTCCCATTGGAGAATATTCATCCAGCCAACGCCAACATGGCCACTTCTAATAAATCAATTTTCTTTTCTCTGAGAAATGCACCTAGAAACTTATGATTTGAATGGGGTTGGATTTGTTGGAGTCCATTATGTTTGTTTGTCAAGCATGTATTAGATAACAGATATAAGTATAAACATGATTATTAATACATGAAATGGATAAGAATAAAAGGGAGCATTAGGACAGGGGCGATAGGAACGCTGATGCGCTTATGCATGCCTCTTAAAGACCTCTTAGGAATGGGGTGAGGTCAACAGTAGACAGTCTGAGGTTAAAGTTTTTTGTTGAGATCCTACTGAGATAATGTCATGATTCCAAGTAATGATCCCAATCAAGTCAGGACTCTTGAGGCTGTAGCTTTTATCAAAGATCTCCTTTATTGGGTTTGTTCAGGTATGATTCCAACTCTAAATATTTCCTGCAGTTTGGTATAATTAAAATATTACATATTCCCCATCCCCACCCCACTTGGTTGACCAACCAGGTAAGTGGCGGGCTGTCAGCTGCTCCCTCCAGCTGTTACGAGTGCTCATTGAGATGACCTTGGTTTCCACCAGCCCTATCGCTGTTATGTCAGGCACATTAGAAGAAAACATTTCACAGTCCCTTGGCCCCCTGTTCCCCCATACAGTTGCCATATAGTTGTATGGCAACTAAAAAACAAAGCAAAAGAGAATGTGACTTCAGCTAAAGTCATTTCGAGAGTTGACAGATAAGCTGAAAGCTTTTGACATTATATGTGTTGAGCCATCTCTTGTTTAATTATATTGGCAAACTTTCTTTTTCCCCAAAATGGCTACTTTACAGAATACAGAATACAGAAGGGTCCCTTGGAGGTCTTCTAGTCCAACCCCCTGCCCAAGCAGGAGACCCTATATCATTCTAGTCCAATCGCTTCTTAAAAACCAACCCAATCTTTAAAATCTGGAATGGAGATCCTGTGAAATTGAAATGCTTTTGCATTTCTTTGTCCTTGTTTTGATCCATATCATTTCCCAGTTCATAGGGTTCTAATTGCTTCTGTAATGGTTGGTAATTTCCTTAATTGGATATCAACAGCATACTGATTTCACCCCAGATTCCAGATGATCTCTACTGTGGCTTTGCACGATATAAGTGATGAACAATGCGTGGGACAATGTGGAACTATACAGGGCACTAACAATCAGCAGCTCACGTGTCAAACTGATACTAGACCTGTGGCATGAAATAAGTTACAGAGTTATGAAGCTAGGAAAGCAAATTTTGTTTCTTTTTCTTTTTTTTTCCTTCCTAGGATATACAGCTTCATTGATAGATGGGCGCACACAACGCAGTATCAATGTCACCTTTTCTCTCAATCCAGATCGCCTCAAGCAAGCCAGACAGTATGTGGAGAGAGCTGTCAAGGTAATGATATTAACTGAATTTGCCTCCCTAGATTAGCTTCCCTAGATCAGCCTCAGAGTACAGAGAAGGGCAACAGAGATGATTGGGGGATCAGAGGCTAAAACCAGGGGAGGGCTTAAAAAATTTTAGCAATGTGTTCTCTGCTCGGTGGGTGGGCGAGGCCTAGTTGGCCTCCTGCACCATGGTGGGTGTGGGTGTTTTTGCTCTCCCTGGGCTCCGGAGGCTTTCCTTGAGCCTCCAGAAGAGCAAAAATGGCCTCCCCGGGCTCTGGAGGCCCTCTGGAAGCCAGAAATGGGCACATTTCCGGCCTTTCCGAACTTCCGGGAGGCCTGTTTATCACCCTCCCTGAGCCTCCGCGCACACTCTGCACTTACCTGCATCCAAAATGGGCTACCTGGGGACTCCTGGGAGGGGCAGAGTGGGGCAGGCTGGGTGGGGCCAGGCAGGAGTGGGGTTTGGGGGTTCTCTGAACTGTGCAGAATCTTAAGGCCCTGTCACACTGCCCAACGGATGCAAAACGTTTGTAAAAAGGACACAGCGGATGAGAAAAATATTCCATCCATTATTATCCGCTCTCAAAAGGGGCAAAAATTTGCATAAGCAGAGCGGATAACACGGAAAGGAACGGATGGGGGGAGGACGCAGAGCGGATGGAAAGCGGATGTGGAACGGAAGCCTAGCGGATGGAAGCGGATGCAGAGTGGATGCGTAGAGGATACATAGAGGATGCAGAACGGATGCAGAGCGGATGCGTAGTGGATGACGCGGATGCGTAGCTGCATCCGCTTTCATCCTTTCTCCGTCCGTGCTACTAACGCTGCACATCCGTTCCGCTTCCTCCCTGCGTCCATTTACCGCTGGAACGGATTTGAGTTGCACGGATGCGCAGCGGATATAGCAGATGCATAACGGATGCAGAACGGATGTCCCCCATATGCCTAGCGGATGCAGAATGGACGCATTGGATACATTTTCCGCTCAAAAGTTTTGAGCAGCTCAAAACCTTCTGAGCGGATGAAATGTCAATAGACGGATGCTGGACGGATAGAGAGGAAGCAAAACGGAGGCAGTGAATACAGAACGGAAGCATCTCGTTAACCAACGGATGGCAAGTGTTTTTCTCCCTTTTACATCCTCTTTCCATCTGTTGGTGCAGTGTGACAGGGGCTTTAGGGGATCTCCAAAAACTTTGCAAACCTTCAGCAGCCCATCCCTGGCTAAAACATACGAAGAATAGTTGCAGGAATTGGGTATGTCCAGTTTAACGATAAGAAGGACAAGGGGTGACATGATAGCAGTGTTCCAATGTCTAAGGGGTTTTCACAAAGAAGAGTATGTCAGCCTCTCTTCCAAAGCACCAGAAGGCAGGACAAGAAGCAATGGATAGAATAATCAAGAAGAGAAGCAACCTAGACCTAAGGATAAATTTCCAGTGGAATGGCTTCCCTCCAAAAGTCGTGGGTGCTCTGGAGGTTAAAAACACTGGAGGTTTTTAAGAAGAGATTGAACAGCCATTTGTCAAAAATGGTATAGGGCAGTGGTCCCCAACCTTTGCAGCTTGGCAGCCTGGTGGGAGAGGGGAAGAGGGGAATCAGGCCTACCGCTTGTGCAACCTGGTTGCGAATAGACCATGGCTTGGTAGTGGGCCATGGCTTGGAGGTTGAGGACCTCTGGTATAGGGTTTCCTGCTTGAGCTGGTGATTGGACTAGAACAGGGGTCGCCAACCTTTTGGATCTCAGGGACCATCAAAGTAATAATTTTAAATCCCAGGAACCACAAACCAGTTCTGTGGGTGTGGCCTAATTTGTGGGCATGGCTTGGTGGTCATGTTACTGGTTGGGCATGGCTTGTATGTAAATATTATAAATATTTAGATAAATATTGAATTTGTTATAAAAGGAAAGAGCAACTTTTACCCAAAATCAGGCCAAGGAGGCAGGCAGATTGAGTTGCTCACAGAATCATAGATTCACCTAGAGATCTGTGTTTCTACCATCGGCTACCTGAGTCTGTCACATAAAATTTGCTTGCAAGCTTACCTCATAAAATTAACTCACAACACACCATGTATGTAAATATTGAATTTTTTTATTAAAAAAGAGTAACTTTTACCCAAAATGAGGCAAAGCAGTTTTGTGTTCCCACACAGTCTGGATTAATTGCTTTTGGGGGGGGTGCTCTGGGGGTGACATTTCTCTGCGGACCACCAAAATTTTCTCGCGGCCTACCAGTGGCGGCCGCTGGACTGGAACACCTCCAAGGTCCCTTCCAACTCTGTCATTCTGTTATTCTGCCATTGAAACTTTTCCTTTGTTTTGGAACATTGCCCCTAAGCTCCACTTGCTCTTCCTCCTGCAGTGCAAAGTAGCTTAATCCTCTAATTCTCCTGCCAACTCCTAGCAAAGGAAGATCTTTATGGTCCATGGTCCGTACCCCATCATCCGAAAACAACTTCTTGTCAGAGGCTGGGTGGAGAGGAAGTTCCCAAAGATGCCAAAAATGGTTACTAAGCGGGAACGTTTCCCTGATGGCGAAGCTGATGAAGATGGTGATGACACTGATGTAACTGATGATGGTAAGCCTCAACCACTTGTCTGGAATGGTATAGGGTCTCCTGCTTGAACAGGGGGTTGGACTAGAAGACCTCCAAGGTCCCTCCCAAGTCTGTTATTCTGTAATTCTCCAAATTCACTCCTGCAAATACTTTGGTTTTCATTTTGAATTACTCCTAGTGACCAGTGAAAATAGATCATGCAACTTACCATCTAATTATTAATTATTGAGTCTGTCATCTGCACCTCTATAACTGTCTGGTTTGGTTCTGCAACCCAACAGGTCAGACACAGACTTCGGAGGGTAATTAGGACTGCAGAAAAAACAATTACTACCCAGCTGCTTTCAATTGAGGACCTTTATACTGCATGAGTCAAAAAGAGGGATGTGAAAAGATTTACAGACCCCCTCACATCCTGGACATAAACTGTTTCAACTCTTTCCCTCAAAACAACACGAAAGAGCATTGCACATCAGAAGAACTAGACACAAGGACATTTTTTTCCCAAATGCCATCACTCTGCTAAACAAATAATTCCCTCAATACTGTCCAAATATTTACAAATTCTGCACTACTATTACTGTTAAATCTTCTCATCACTCCTTATCACCCATTCCCTCCCACTTGTGACTGTATGACTCTAACTTTGTCGCCTGTATCCTTATGATTTATATGGACTGTTTCCTTGTATGATTTAATTGCTTATTGTACCCTATGACTATCATTAAGTGTTGCACCTTAAGTGTCTTTACTCTTGAATGAATTTTTTTCTTTTTCGTACACTGAGAGCATTTGCACCAAGATAAATTCCTTGTGTGTCCAATCACGCTTGGCCAATAAAGAATTCTATTTTATTCTAATATATTGGAATGGCAGCAGATCAGGGAAATTTATTTTATCCTGTCAATATTTATTTTGACTATGCAGTCCTTTAAATTCAATTCCATGTAGGTACCGTGGAACATGTAAGGGCATAAAATACCACTGTCTGTAATTCTTTAAAACAGACACCAATTTCCCCAGGACTGTGCAGCGAAAGCTGATACTTTCAGGGAAAGCTGAAGTTGCTTTTAAACATTTGGCAGGTAGGTGCTTAGTTCATGATCCCATATGCCCCAAAATAGCACGATATTTTTTTTGATTGTTTCTTACATTTACAGTTATGTGAAAAAGAAAATACACCCTCTTTCAGTCCCATGGTTTTAGGTATTAGAACATAATAAAAATTAGCTGGTCCTTAATAGTTTTTAAAATTAAGTGAATACAACATCAAATGCACAACAACACAGGACTGATTACACCATGCCATCATTTGTTTTTGCAAATTTTATTTTGCAAAAAGAAAGTCAAAATGGAGAAGCCATTGAGATGTTCAGACTCTAAAAAAGATGTTGAGACTCCAGAAAAAGTACAGAGAAGAGCAGCCAGGAGGATTAGGGGACTGGAGTCCAAAACATATGGAGAATGGTTACAGGAACTGGGCATGGCTAGTCTAGTGAAGAGAAGGACCAGGGGAGACATGATAGTGGTCTTCCAATATTTGAGGGGCTGCCACAGAGAGGAAGGGGTCAAGCTATTTTCTAAAGCACTTATAGGCCAGACAAGGAATAATGGATGGAAACTGACCAAGGAGAGATTTAACCTGGAAACAAGGAGAAACTTTCTGACAGTGAGAACAATCAACCAATGGAACAGTTTTGCCTTCAGAAGTTGTGGGAGCGCCATCACTTGAGACCTTCAAGGAGAGATTGGACTGCCGTTTGTCAGAAATGGTGTAGGGTCTCCCTTTTGGGCATGGGGTTGGACTAGATGACCTACAATGTCCCTTCCAACTCTGATTATCTGTTATCATCTGTGTGTGAATAACTAAGTACACCTGATGACTCAGGATGCTGCAATTGTCATAAATATGAACCAGTTGCCGAGCATCCAAATTTTGATCCGCGGGGGATGCTGCAATAAGGGTGAAAAACGGTGATAAGTCACTTTTTAAAGTGCTGATGTAATTTTGAACAGTCACGAACTGAAGTAGGTGGTAAGCCGAGGACTATCTGTATGTCCATTGTATGACAGCTCTTTCTTTCTGATTTTCATCCCTTTTTTTTCATACTACAGATTATGAAGAGGAAGATGAGCAGGATGATACTGATGGTATCTATAACCTCATGGTTAGTTTGGGGTATCAGAGTGATCTGCCCTTTAAACGCTTCATTTTATTACTGTGTATTTGTTCCATTTTCCTCCCCATAAAATAGGAGCAGGTTCTACTTGGTTCTCCCTTTCCCATCAAATTTATTTTGCTCAGAAGGCCTGAGAGGTAAACTGCTTTAGAGGGCAAACAGACCCCAATGGTATCATAGTCCAACTGTCAGGATTCTGGCAGTTACCTCCATTTAAATCATGAGTCTCTAGCTGAACTTCCAAAACATAAAGAAGATTTATTAGGAGTAAACATGCCGGTGCTGCCTGGGTGTAGCTGACTCTGAGACACATCATTCTTTGTCACCCTTGACCTGGTTTTCCCTCACCCCATGAGTGTATCATAATTCATATTCTCCAATGGGACACATCCATAGCCAAGACTCATCAATCATCCTCTCCAGTCCAGTTAGAATTTTGTGCAGCAGAAACTTCAGTCACCTAGAAACTATCTTTGAAAACATTTATAGAATGCAAGATTCCCAATGTTCCCCCCTCCCTTTCTGTTGGCAACTCTAAAAAGATCATAGAAATAGTTAATGAGTTGACACCAACAGGACTCTCTCGATCCAAGACACAGCATCCTTTGATCACATTCATGTAACAGGTTCAATTTGATTGCTGAACTTAATGGGTTAATTGTAGACTTACACAGTATGTTATATAATAAACTAATCCAACCAACTGAAGTCCCCAAACATGCTAATCCAGCAGTCTGCAATCTTTCCAGTTTGGCAGGCAGTGAGAGTGGTGGAAAGGATGGTTTTGTGTGAGTGGCAGGTATGCGCAAGTGTGAACGCCTGCTGCTTGTGCAAATGGGGCTGCATGTGCACAGGTCCTCATCCACTGCTTGTGTGGCCCAGTTCCAAATGGGCTGTGGCCCAGTAGTGGCCTGCAGCTCTGGGGTTGGGGACCCCTGTACGAAGCCACAAAAATCTGACTCCTGCTAAACCAGTGATTCTTAAGCTTTCCAGTTTGGAAGAGCTGTGTGTGTGTGTGTGTGTGTGTGTGTGTGTGTGAGTGACGGGACGGGACCTCTGCACTAAGCCATAAAAATCTAACCTGGATTGGAATTCAAATTTAGTACACTGCAAGGAATGGAATTTTCCGGGCCTTTATCCATCTATGCATGTTTACAGATCCAACTTGTCTCTTTACTTGACACTCATTTATTTTGAATTCTTAGAATTATTTGGCACTGAACTCTTTACTATGCCCTATTAATTTTCAAACGATGTTGACATGGTTTCTTATTATTACACATCAGTCCTTTGTCTTTACCCGCTGTTCCTTTTTGCCCCATTTCGTTGGCAGTCAAGGTTGGTTCGTAACCAGATCCCCTATTTCATATGGACCAATCGGCGAGATGTGATCGATTGTCGCTGCCTGCGCAAGGACCAGATGATGAATCACTATGCCAAGGCAGGGACCTTCACTACCAAGGTGAGCAGAGGACCATTACTTAAACATCTGGACCACGCAAGTAGTATGTATTTGTTAAGAGCCCTGGTGGCACAGTGGTGAGAATGCAGTATTGCAGACTAACTGTGCCCATCGCCCACGAGTTCGATCCTGACTGCCTCAAAGTTGACTCAGCCTTCCATTTTTCTGAGGTCAGACACTTAAACCAGTGGTGTGTTTCAAAATTGTCTGCCACTGGTTCAGTGGGTGGGGCTTGGTGGGTGCACTTTATGCGTGTGCACACACTTTGCATGTGCGTGTGTGCCAAATGCGCACTTTGCGCAGGCACAGAGACATTCCAACTCACCTCCTGCAAGCCTGCACACTCTTGGTCGCTTCAGCAGTTGCCACGCAGCACTCTTCTGTGCCATGCAAAGCAGCTGAGCTTCAAATTCAGAGGATAAAGGTGAGTATGGGAGCCCGGGTGGGCCTAACAGCAGAACAGTGGAGAGAACCAGTTCAGTCTCTGCTGCTCATTGGCTCTACCGGCTTGGCAGAACTGGACCGAACCAGTAGAATACCACCACTGACTAAAACCCAGATTGTTGGGGCCAATATGCTGACTCTGTAAATGGCTTATGTTCTATATGTAAAGTGGGTGACTCCAAATCTACAAACCTGATT
>BLBF01000003.1:1801648-1853038 GCA_015471245.1 Laticauda colubrina
TTGTTGTTGGAACCCGGTCTACCTCGTGTGTTTTCCGAACAAAACAGCTTAGAACAGGGGTGTCAAATTTCTTCGAGGGCTGGATCAGCATTGTTGTCCTCTGTGGGCCGGCCGAGTGGGGGTGGGAGATGGGATGGACACCTCCTGCTGTTCTCCCTGTGCCTTGTTTTGGCTGGCAGAGTGCTGCAGGAGTCTGTCCAGGCCGAAAATGGGGCACGGGGGGGTGCAGGCGTCCCCCTGCTTCCCATTTTTGCTACCCGAGGCACCGCAGGCCGGTTCTTTGCTATTTAGAGGCCCTTGAGCTTGACATCCCTGGCTTAGAGAGTGCTATAAAGCACTGTGAAGCGGTATATAATTATAGGTGCTATTACTATTGCTATATCCTCTCTTTCAGGTAGGGCTGTGTCTTAACCTGCGTAACCTGCCATGGTTTGACCAGGCTGATGCAGATACTTTTTTCCCACGGTGTTATCGTCTTGGAGCTAAAGATGAAAAACATGCTTTTATTGGTAAGAAATATTCACAACCACTGTTCAGCAGAAATCTGTTTCCCATTGGCCGAATAATCACACTGTTGTGGTTCGCCGGCAGCCTGTGCAGACAGCAGCGGAATCAGACAGTGGGGAAGAATGGGGACCAATCAGGGAGTCTGGAGAGGACTCTGATGAGGGTCCTTCATCTGATGCAGAGATGGGGCCAGGACCATCTGGGAGTGGGGTGCTGCCTCTGGAGCCTTTGAGTCTGGCAGCAATGAGGCAGAGGACCCCAGGGGAGCCTGTTCCCAGTGCACATATGCACAGAGCTGCTAGAAAGCGAGGGCAGCTGAAACAAAAGGCAACTTAGGAGTAAGGCTGGGAGGTGATTGCCCCTCCCGTAAGATATAAAGGACAGGCAAAGATGACAAAACCTTTGTAGGAAGCAAAGTAGTTCATTCGATTCAGATTCATTCTTGAAGCTATTCAGTTGGGTTTTTTTCTAGTTCATTTGACACTTCTGTTATTGGCAGCACTTCACAGAAAAGAAAGGTGGGTGCTTATCTCCAGGGACTGTTTGAGATTCATTATCGGCTGGGAATGAAAACAATTCCCAACACTGCAATAAAACAAGACTTGTTTTTAAAATCAGCGTGTGCATAATTAGTCTTGGAAGCCTTGATCAGAACACACACTGGCTAGCAGATTAATTAGAAAAATAGACAGAAACTCCTTTTGAATCCCAGGCGAAAAGGAAAAAATATCCCGACTTACATATGAGAGTTGTGTGTGGTTTGCTGGCTATGATTTGTGTGCCAGTGCTATTAAATTCTTGGGATGATGCAAGTTTAGAAACAGAAATAACTGCTTTGCTAGGAATTACACACCTTTCTGCTTTTTATGGTAGAGGACTTCCAACTCACTGCAGCCAGGAGCCTTCTCAAAGTAGTGGTGAAACGATACTGGAAAAAACCAACTTTCCTGACAGCCTTGGATGAAAATCAGAATGAGTTCCTAAGTAGTCCAGGGTCTTCAGGTAGGTGCAGCTAGTAGAAAATCTGGGGTAATTAAAGAACTATAATTTTGTGCTTCAAAAATTTCAGCAACGGGTTCTCTGCCTGGCTGCTGGCTGGGCATGGCCATGGTGGGTGTGGCCTAGTCGGCCTCCTGCACCATGGCAGGGGGGAGTTTTCACCTTCCCTAGGCTTCGGAGGCTTTCCTCGAGCCTCTGGGATGACAAAAACTGCTTTCCTTGGGTGCCAGAGGCCCCCTGGAGGCCGGAAACAACCCCATTTCTGGATTTCCAAAACTTCCAGGAGGTCCATTTTTCCCCATCCCCGAGCCTCTGGCGGGTCCTGTACTTACCTTGCATCCAAAACGGGCCACTTGGGGATTCCTGGGAGGGGTGGGGGGGCAGGGGCGGAGCCAGCCATAGGTGGGATTTGGCGGTTCACTGAACCAGCAAATAATGTTAGCAATGGGTCCTCCTGAACCCGGGCGAACCCGTAGCAATTCACCCCTGATCTCGTGCCAGAGTCTATGTAAAGTCTGAAAGGCTGGACTTCGTAGAGCAGGATAAATGACGAGAAGCCCAAGAGTTTTAAATGCTTTTTGCCTTACTACTTTTCTTAATGCGTCATGATGATTGTATCCTGTAGGGAAATAGTCTTTGTGATCTGGCTATTTTAAGGGCTTGAATTCTAGTTTGTGAATCAAAGCAGCACAACTGGAGCACAGGAAGACTTTGTTTCCTATACTTGAATGCTTTGTTATCTTCCCAGAACCATTTTAGGGATTTTATCTCATTTTCCTTATTGTGAATGCCGGTAAAAATGCACTCCAGCTACTTTGATGCAATCTTCGCTTGCCCAGCTCTAATTAGACCAAGGATGTCGAGGTATTATTTTGCTACTGATCTGAGAATTATTTTAAAAGGAAGTTTGGTTGTGAAATTGGGATGTTAGAACCACACCGGGGATTTTGACGTAATCTGAGACACATTTACTTCATATTCAGAAGATACAACCCTGGCCCTTATGAGCTTCATTTTCACCGGCAGAGGCACTGCAGGCCGGTCCTTCACTGTTTCCAGCCCCCGGTCCTTGAGTTTGACACCCTCGAGGTAGAGCAAAATGGGGAATGTATTGTGATAAATCGGACCTTTTTGTACATGTAGCAAAATAACATCTAGGCACTCATCAGCAGTCAACTCTGACTTGAAATATTTAGGTACAAAACAGGCAGAGGGGGGGCTTGTATCTTCTACCTGTTTGCCTTTTTGCCCCTCACCCTCCCTTGGACACCAGTGCTCAGGCTGTCCCTTGTCACCTACCCAGGATTGCTGGGTCTATAATCTCTCCCTTCTAGAAGCCAAGCATCGTGGTCGCCATAAGAAAGGGCCCAACTTCTCAGCCCAGCTGATTGAGACGGCAATACATGCTTGTGAGGAGCACTTGAGCAGCCTGAAACATCAGGACATCGACAGAGATTCTGGATCTGCCTTGCAACTGTCAAAAGGACACTGGCAGGACTTCCTACACAGCTACTATCAGATAGCCCAGTAAGCACAAATGTTTGAATTTTGGGGGAGGGGGCAAGGAAGCCACCAGTTTCTGCAATCAATAGACCCAGAGGTGGGATTCAGCTGGTACGGACTGGTTTGAGCAAACTGGTAGTTCTGGTGCTGAGTTGGCCCTGCCCACCTGCCCCTGTGCTAGTCTGTCCTATATTTCCTTTGTTTGAAGCCCAGCTGATAGGCGTGGCAGAGCAGATTGCCACGCCTCAGCTGTTTTACTCACCGGCACTGAAGGTAAGGTAAGTTTTAGAGCTGTTTTCTAATGCACCGCATGCGCTCACCAAACTGGTTGTTACATCAGTTGAATCCCACACTGAATAGACCTCATTGTCAGGATTCCAACAACCGCTCTAATTAAATCATGATTCTCAAGCCAAACTTCAAAAAACATCAAAGTATTCATTAGAGGCTACATACTTGCACTGCCCTGTATGAAGCCAACTCTGGCATATGTAATTTACAGTCACCTGTGACCTTGTTTTCCCCCTCCCCCCGGGTGTCTCATAAACCAGATTCTTCAATTGAGTACATTCACGGGTTATGTGTCATCAATCACATTCTCCAATTAAGGATTTTCACGGGCTAAAACTCTGGTATTTTAGTTACAATCTTTTAAAGATAAGAGTTGAATGTACCTTGGCTTTCAACTGCTCTTCCAGATTTTCTCCCCCCCCTTTTTTTATGGCAACTATTAGAACAGGCATAGGAATGTTTTATGAGTTGATACTTATTTTTACAACTGTACAGGTAGTCCTCAACTTAAGAACAATTGCTTAATGACCGTTTGAAGTTAAAACAGCACTGAAAAAATAATTCATGATTGATTTTTGTCCTTATAATTGTTGCAGCATTCCCATGGTCACCTGGTCAAAATTCTGGTGCTGAGCAACTGCGTTAGTGATGGTAGGACTGTCCCGGGGTCATGTGATCACTGTTTGTGATCTTCCCAGTTGCTTTCCAACAAGAAAAGTTAATGGGGGAGAGCCAGATTCACTTAATACTGCATGAGTCCCTTAACAACTGCTGCACTTTGTTTAACAATGATGGCAAAAAGGTTGTAAAATGAAGCACAATGCTCTTAACAAACTACTTCATTTAGCAATGGAAATTTTAAACTCAATTGTGGTCATGAGCCAAGGACTTCCCCTCAATAAAAAAAATAAAGAAATACATAGGCAGCCTTCTGACAATCAAGGACTATAGTTGGAAAACAGTGGCATGATGATGCCAAGGGACTATTTCCAATGGTCTTCCTGTTGAGGAAGGTGGATGAGAACTTTCAGTATATTGACATGAATGGTGTCAACTCATAAAATATTTCTGTGGTCTTTTTAGAGTTGCCAACAGAAAGGGAGGGGGAAGCAGTGCAAGAGCTTGCATTCCATAAATGTTTTCAAAGATAGTTTCTAGGTGACTGAAGTTTCTGCCGCACAAAATTCTAACTGGAGAACATGATTGATGACTCTTGGCTATGGATGTGTCCCATTGGAGAATATGAATTAAGATACACCCAGAGGGGTGGGGGGAAACCAGTGTCAAGGGTGACAATGAATGATGTGCCTCAGAATCAGCTACACCCAGGCAATGCCACATCTTTTGACTCCCAATAAATCCTTTTGGAGTTTGGCTAGAGACTCATGATTTAAATGGAGTTAAGCGTCGGACTCTGAGACACATCATTCATTGTCACCCTGGACCCTGGTTTTCCCCCCACCCCCTGACAAATGGTTTATGACACATTTTTTGTCTTCATATGTTAGGAATTTATTTATGGATGTATTTATTAATTATTAAATTTATATGCCACCTATCTCACTTACAAATGACTCTGGGTGGCTTACACATTATGCTGTTGTTTCTTAATGGCTTGCCCTCAAATGTTGTGCAATAACAGTTTCTAGAGACTCAGAAGCCATTTGCCACCCCTAGGCCATAGGTTCTCTCTCCCTGGCACAGGTTATGACCATGGAAGGGCATTGTGTTCAGGTTATTGAGTCAAATGTTTGTCATTGCAGTGAAGGGGCCCAGATGACGCAGACAGACAGCCTCATTGAGCGCTGTGAGGATATCTTGCAACGGCTGCAAAAAGTCGTCCCTCAGTTGGACATGGAAGGGGACAGAAACATCTGGATTGTGAAACCAGGAGCTAAGTCCCGTGGCAGAGGTAAGTCTGCTGGACACAAATTAAATACCTCAAATAGCCTGAGAGATGGAATTGACAAAGCAGTTGGGTGATACTTCAGGCTTTGCAGAGGTTTTGGCTGGATTCATACATCATACCAAACCATTCCTTAAACATGGTTTGTTAGGCAAGAAACTATTGTACTAGATGAATTTGCATGAGTAAGACTAAGAAAATCATATTGTGGCTCAGTATGACATCTGGACTCAGATTCTGTATTTTCACGTAATTGGTAAAGGACATTGAAAGCTGCCGGTGTAATTTAACATCAACAGAACACTAAATGTTCAGTGTAATTTAACATCAACAGACATCATTCAACTTTAATTTTGGCCTTGTCAACTTCATGGCCTTCTGGCTTCCCAAAGCTCTTCATCCAGATTATTTGTAAATAATATGCTGCACGGGTAAGAAATTGTGGGTTTGGATTTTGATCCATTATTATTGTAGTTGGTTACAGCCAGTAAGATGAATGAGGCATTCAGTAAAAGGCATGCATAAGGTATTTGAGCAAAATTTAAAAGGGCACTTCCCTTTTATCATGCTTCTAATTGTTAATTTACTTTATAATTTGTTTAGTATTAATTTTGATTTTATGTTTTTAATTTTCTACACTTTGCTTTTGCCTTTTAAACATTTCGTTAGCTGGCTTAAGTACTCATCAGAAAACCAATCTAATGTAGTGGTTAAAGTGCTGGCCTACAAAGTAGGTGATTATAAATTCTAGCCCCACTTCAGGCATGAAAGCTAACTGGGTGACTTTGAGCCAATCCCCAGAAGATTGTGAGTTCTAATCCTGCCTTAGGTATAAAAACCAGCTGGGTGATTTTGGACTAGTCACTTTTTCTCAGCCCAAATTACCTCATAGAATTGTTGTGGGAAAATAGTAAATATGCAAATAAATATAGAAAGGCAGGGTATACATCAAATAAACAAAGAGCATTTTCCAATAGGCATTATGTGCATGGACCGCTTAGAGGAGATTGTGAAACTAGTGGACTGTGATCCCATGATTGTCAAGGACGGCAAATGGGTGGTACAGAAATACATCGAGACACCCCTGCTCATCTTTGGCACCAAGTTTGACTTGCGGCAATGGTTTTTGGTGACTGATTGGAATCCCCTCACCATCTGGTTCTATCGACATAGCTACATCCGTTTCTCTACACAGCCCTTTTCTTTACACAATCTGGATACGTGAGTTTGTCTTCTTGTTGACTCTATCATCTATATTATTCCATGTGTGGATGCACACAAGAGCAAGAAGAAGTAGTGAGATTTTCTGCCTTATTAAGAACTTCGGTTTAATCTAGTCACTGTCTTAATTGGGGAGGGGGGAGATTGATGTCCCCTTAAAACCTTCAGGATTATTCATGTTAATCCAGAGTAAATATTTGGGGAAGTCTACATGAAAACATTGGAGCACTGCCTCTAGCATGGGCAGCTTCACATGGTCATATGCTTCCAGTGACTTAACTGGAAATCCTATTGTCATTAAACTAGGATCCTTTGTATAGAAAAATTTACTGAACAGCAGTTATGAAATAGTATGTAATTAGGTTTGTCCCTTATAGAAAAGACAAGAAAAAGAAGCAGGATCGTATAGGGTGACTAGAAATGGAAAAGAAAAAAAAGGGAAAACACAAAGATACTAAGAATGTGAAAATGAGTATATGAAAAAATCACCTGAGAAATAGATATATATTTGAAGGGATTTTGAAAAAGAGCTGTAAATCATATATTTCATAGCAGAATGAGCAAGGAAATATTGTTTCAAAGGAGTGTTATTTTGTGGGAATCAAAAGAAGATGAAAAAAACAAGAATGAAGTCTATCTATTAAAGCAAAGATATATGTGTGTGTGTGCCCAAAAGGCTGTCTCTGCCTGTTACAGTAGATGAAGTGCTAAAAGGAAGGACTCTGGGCTTAAATCTTAGAAAACTATTCTCATTTATTATGGCAGACTATACAGAAATACTATAAATAATAGATCATTGACGTGACTCTGTAGTACATTGCATCCAATATCTGTTTGCTTGATTTTTCCAAATTGAACTTGTGTTATTGTTAATTTTCTTATATTAGTACTGCTTAATATTTTTCTTAATGCCATTCCACTCTACTATAAACAGAGAGTCAATTTGGTCTAATGGTTAAAGATTACCTAGTGAAATGTCTGCAAGAAGACAACCAAGCTCAGAGAGCACCAAGGATCCTAAATAAAATATAATAATTACGAACACTAAATCACAATTATCTTATGATAAATACCAGTAGGAAAGATTAGTAAAATGAGGTATTTTTATGACTTTTCTAAAAAAACAGAGGAAGTGAGGACTGATTCTAGTTCCAAAAAAAGTATGTTCTATAATTTCAGATCAAGACAGGAAAAGGACCTGTCCTATGTGCCCAATAAGGAGTTTCTATAGGCTGCGCTTTGTTGACATATCCTGTGTTAAAATCCTTTGCATATGATCTGATCCCAGTTATTGATCCCTTCTTCTTCTTCTTCACCCCAGTTCCATCCACCTGTGCAATAACTCCATCCAGAAACATTATGAGAATTCCCTGAACCGCCATTCTGAGCTTCCCTCCGACAACATGTGGTCCTCTGATCAATTCCAGATCCACCTACGGAAAATGGGGGCACCTGAGGCCTGGTCCAAGGTGATTGTGCCTGGTATGAAGGCGGCCATCATTCATGCCATACAGACCTCTCAGGACCTCGTGCAGTTCCGCAAAAACAGCTTTGAGCTTTATGGGGCAGACTTTCTCTTTGGAGAAAACTACCAGCCGTGGCTGATTGAGATCAATGCCAGCCCCACCATGGCAGCTTCTACGTCTATCACCACCCGGCTGTGTGCCAGTGTGCAGGAGGATACCTTACGAGTGGTAATTGACCGCAAATACGATCGCAATTGCAACACAGGAAACTTTGAGCTCCTCTATAAACAGGTGAGCGTTCCTGTCTGAATCCAATTCCGTGGAATGACTGCCTCACGTTTTCTGGGTTGATTCTCTTTTCTTCGGATCTATCTAATTTGGGGTTCTGCCTGTGCAACTCAGAGTACAGAGGAGTCCTTGACTTACAAGCACAATTGAACCTCAATTGTTTTTGTTGCTAAGCAAGACAGTTGTTAAGTAAATTTTGCCCTTTTTACAACCTTTCTTACCATGGTTGTTAAGGAATCATGGTAATGATTAATAATATGGTGTAATATGGTGGTTAATTAGTAACATGGGGTTTACATGGATTTGGCTTACACATTGACTTTTGGTTGCAAAAGCTGATCACATGACACTGGAACTTCTGGGAGGGTCGTTTTTTGCCTTCCCATGGGTCCAGAGGCTTCCCTTGGGCCTCTGGGAGGGTGAAAATGGCCTCACCCGAGCTCTGGAGGCCCTCCAGAAGCCGGAAACAGGCCCGTTTTGCGACTTCTGATTCTTCCAGGGAGGGAGGCATTTTTCATCTTCCCAAGGGTTCAGAGGCTTCCCTCCGCCTCTGGGAGGGCAAAAATGGCCTCCACTAGGCTCTGGAAGCTTTCTGGAAGCCGGAAACAGGCCCGTTTCTGGACTTCTGGAAGGCCCATTTTCTCCCCTCCCAGAGCCTCCACACGGACCCTGCACTTACCTGCATCAAAAATGGGTCGCGTGAAGACTCCTGGGAGGGGCGGGGCAGGATGGACAGGGCCAGCCGGTCGGTTCAAATACTGGTTCAGCAAACCAGATGCAAATTTAACATCTGGTTCATCCAAACCGGTATGAACCGGTAGAATCCCACCCCTGGCTGGGATATCTGTAGGGGTGCTCAATGCTGGGGGTGATGATAGAATAAGAGAGAAGCCTCCACCCCGTGCTGTCTGCCCCCTTGGTTTTTAGTTCTTTAGTTGTAATTTAAGTGTTATTAATGTTAACTTTTTATATTTATCCTGGTACCATTTTGTCAACCACCCAGAGTTGCTTTATTGGTGAGGTGTGCGATGTATCAAAATAATAATTAATAAATACATTTCCGTGCAACTCCAGTGGCTTAATCAGTTGAGCCTTTTTCCCCTTCATTTCCTTAGCCAACAAAGCCCAAGGAATAAGCAGGGAAATTCACACTAGTATAATTGTAGCACATGAGTCAAGATATTTTCCCTGCTTACATTGTGTGTGTGTGTGTGTGTGTGTGTGTGTGTGTGTGTGTGTGTGTTTGTTTGTTTCCTGAGCTGGAAAGAAATTGTATCTATGGCCCATTCTGACGCCATGTCAGTTGGCATCTAGATCTCAAATATGAATCAAAAAAGAATCCACCAGTAGAAATTGCATCTTATGTTTCTTTATTTCAATAGCACTATAGAGCTCTCCTGCAGGGCATTAAATAATGACTTCATTGCTTAGCGACCAAAACTCCGATTACAAGTCAAGGATACCTGTATCTACATAACATTAGTGATGGCAATAGCACTTAGATTTATATATTGCTTCACGGTGCTTTACAGCCTTCTCTAAGCAGTTTACAGAATCAGCATGTTGCCCCCCAACCATCAGGGTCCTCATTTTACCGACCTCGGAAGGATGGAAGGCCAAGTCAACCTTGAGCTGGTGAGAATCAAACTGCTGGCAGTCGGCAGAGTTAGCCTGCAATGCTTCATTCTAACCACTGTGCTACCATGGCTCTAATGAAGTGCTGCACCCTGCCTCATTCAGTTGTGGTGTGGTAATCAGCTATATTTCCTGACTTATCATTTGCACCAGACTAAATAGTTGGTCAGATGTTTTCTCCTGCGCTTGCTTTGCCCTTGGTAGAAATTCATAGATTCCTTTTGGCCCACCCCCATCATTCCTCTTCTTCTCACGACAGGCTGCCGTGGAGATTCCCCAGTACATTGGCATTAGCCTTTTGGTAGAAGGATGCACAGTGAAGAAGCCTCAACCTCCACCCCAAAGAAGCCCCCCACCAGCCACTGACACCAGGAATGGCTGCCCTGCTCCACAGCCGCAAAGATTTCCTAAACCAATTCACCGGCGCAATAACCAAAGTCTTCCTCGGGCACCCACCCCATGCTGGACAGCAGCAAACAACAAGACCGCAGAGCCAGGAGCTCCTGGGAAGGAGAACAAAGTCAAAGAGAAACCCACCCCTAGCAAAGTTGCTCCTTCAGGCTTGGTGAGGTTTAAGCTGCCCAACAAGCTCAAAGCAGACCCCCGTAATCGAAGAGTGCTGATGGCACACAGTATGGCTACGACGACGGTCATGTCGGAAGATAAAGTGTCACAGCCAGCTCAGCTCTGTGCCAAATCGAGCTCTCAAGAATTGACTGCTAACCCCCAGGAACCTACTGTCAATCATGCCAAGCTCACCAGTATGGTAGGTAGGAAGCCGGGTCTGAGGCTACATCTGCAGGAAATCCATACTGTCTCCGGTGAGCTGCCTCTTTCTCATGCTCCCTTTTCTTCCTCCTATCCGGTGAGGCCCAAAGTGCAAGCCCGTTTGCAATGCTTAGGACACTCCTTCCTACATAACATACCCCTGCCCTCCACGCCTTCATCCCCCAGGGGGGTGGATTTAGTTTCCACTGTGGAATTCAGTGCCATTAGAGCGTCTATGATCAAAAGTCGACTGTCCAAGAGAGGCAAAAGCTATCCGGGACCCAAGAACAACCCTCCCCTCAGGTTGATTGCTGTAGGCAAAAATCAAGCTATAGGGCCTAAGGAACACTTCTTTGTGCCTACACAAACAGGAAACCATGTCGTTGGGAGTTGAACTCTCCTCCTTCCCAATAAAGTATTTTTACAAAACAAAAACAAAAACTGGCCAGGATGTGTAATAGCAGGGTGAGTTCTAGGCCAGGGTAACTGAACAGCTGTTAGGATGACCATCTTTGGCAGCTGTGTGAAGAGAGGAAATAAGTAACGCTTAGTCAGGCAGACATGAGAAAACTAGGGGCTACATCAAGAGTAGAGAACGATGGCCCCTTTCTTTACAACTTGTGGACTTCAACTCCCAGAATTCATGAGCCAGCAGGAATTATGGGAGTTGAAGTCCACAAGTCATAAAGGGGCCATCGTTCCCACCTCTAGACTACATGGTAGCTTGGGAAAAAAACCAGGGTCTCATAGGTTTTCATAGGTAAAGAAGTGAGGGATGTGCCTACAGAGAAAAGCAGAGTATAAATGTTGCCACAAATAAAATAAATATATAAATGTAAGCAAGGATGGTTCTAGAGTCTAATACAAATCAGAAAATGGTTGTGATATACTTGACTAAATATGTTCAATGCCTGAAAGAAAGAAAAAAGTTACCCAGCATGTTGAATTCAGACAGGGCTAAGCAGGTTATAATTAGCATGCTTGTACTGTAATCACTCTTGGCCTCAGAGTACTGTTTAAGCCCAAAAGGAAGGTGACTTCTGATGAAAATGGGTAAGAATTATGCTAGTAAGAATGGGCATTCTTGAGGTTTTTAAAATCTCCAGTGTAATGCTAGGACATGTAAACAGGTGCATTGAATAAGAGTACTATAAAAGGGTACAAATAGGTTTTGATTAGAGAGATGGAACAGAAGAATAAGAGGAGACAATATTTTTATACTGCAGGTCTTTTAGGGGGAAAAATCACCTAGTTTTTTAAATCACTCAGATTGATCTTGCAATTGATATATCAAAATATTGCTTTTCAGGTTTAATTAAACATATTTAAAGTTGGCCAGATAAGACCCAGAAATAGATAAGGGAGCCCTTTCTAAAAGATATAAGATAGCTAAGAAGCATCTTCTATCTCTGTTTAATAAAAAAAATGGCACATTGGAAAACTAGCTCTTGGAAGACTAGAACTTTTTTCAGAAATGATCCTATTATGTTTTTAGAATAATTCCAACATTTTAATGGTTGACTAAAAACTCTCTTCAACCAAATTGCAAAAAGCGAGTGAAATCTTTCCATCACATTTCCCCCTTTCCAAAACAGGACAAAAATTTAGCTTGGCTTCATTGCAGTTAGCATTTTTAGTGTTGTGAATTTGCCAGTGGCAAAATGTCCCAATCCATTCTTTTTAAAATCCCCTTTATTATCCAGAACTCCTCATACATTGCAGCACATTGCTTCTAACACTGACACAGAAAGTTTTGGTCTTTTAAAATCTTTTGTAAAATTGTTATAAAAATATAAAGGGAAATGTCTGTATAGAATGATTACATGCTTTGCCTCTCTGGAGCCAGCTTGATGTATCATGTTCCTCTTGGTATATTCATCCATAAATCAAAAAGCAGGGAGGCATAAATTGGTTGGCATGATGAGAGCCGTATTTGATCTTTAAGTGATGTGTTTGGGGACACACTGCAAAAGGTAAGCAAGGGCAAAACAAAAACTGAATTTCATGAATGTGGTGCTTTGGATTTCATTCAAAAAGGTACTTTAAAGTATGTAGGTCCCTAAATATAACAGCTGTCTACAATTCTTTACAGGCACCTTTTGGAATTAAATTCAAAGTATTGTACAGACTTATTAAATACAGCTAGTATGATTGTTCCCAAAGGGACATGGTGGCTCAATGGCTAAGATGCTGAGCTTGTCGTTTAGAAAGGTTGGCAGTTTGGTGGTTTGAATCCCTAGTGCTGCATAATGGAGTGAGCTCCCGTTACTTGTCCCAGCTTCTGCCAACCTAGCAGTTCGAAAGCATGTAAAAATGCAAGTAGAAAATAGGGACCACTTTGGTGGGAAGGTAATAATGTTCTATGTGCCTTCGGTGTTTAGCCATGCTGGCCACCTGACTACGGAGACATCGGATAGTGCTGGCTCTTTGGCTTTGTAACAGAGATGAACACCACCCCCAAGAGCTGGAAACAACTAGCATATATGTGTGAGGAAACCTTTACCTTTATGATTGTTCCCACACATTTAACAGTGACACATTGGTATCTCATAAACTAAAATAGTTCAGCTGCGAGTTTTTAAAGAGCTCTGCTTAAAGATACTGAGAGGTGAAAATTTTAGGCAAGAACTTCAAAGAAAAACAAACCAATGAGAAATTAGCTTGTTCAAGAGCCCCAAAATATTGGCTTAAGGTATTATTAGTGGAAGAAGAGAAGGAGCAGAGCTGAGAGTGTATTGCAGGTGGTTCTCATTTACAGGGCCTGGCAATTTTGTAGGCAGAGTGATTGTAAAGTAAATTGTCATGTGACCATATCGACTTACGATGTCATTTTGGGCTCCAGTTGTTAAACAAATTACCTACGATTGTTAAATGCAATATCACGTGACTGTGACTTGTGATTTCCTGCCAGTTTCCCCCTTGACTTTGTCAGAATCTGGCTGTGAAGGTCGCAAATAAGCAATCATGTGAGTGTGGATTTCTGTGAACATCATTTGTGTATGCTCGTTGCCAAGCACCTGAATCACAATCATGTGAATGTGGGAATCACTGCAACAGTCACAAATTAGCGGACTGGTCATAAATCTCTTTTTTCAGTACTGTCTTAACTTTGAAAGGTCATTGGATAGGTATTCAGTAAGCAAGGAGTACTTGTATTTTGTTTTAGATTTCATTTATTGTCCCAATAATGTGTACATGGATCCTGTAAACTAAATCTCTAGCAGCCACTATGTGAGAAATCCCCAAGCTGAAATGACAGCTTTGGTTGTTGGCAAGAACTATCCGTTCTTTATAGAAATCTGATCTACTATCTCTGTGAATTTTGTGACTGATATTATTGCGTTCTACAGAAGTTCCCGATCTGGTCCTCACTTTGAGTGGGAGCCAAAGTTCATTTGTATTGGTTGAGCCGTCTGACAGCTAACTATAAAAAGGACCTGTCAGACGGTATCAGCTGTTGCCCGTCAGCTGGCCATTCTGTTAGTTAGTGGCTGATACGGGTATCTCTGAATTTCATGACTGATATCAGATGCTATCCAGTTTGTATTCTCAAGCCATTATGCAGAACCATCTCTGAGATACAGTGATATTGCAGTTGAGTTTCACACTCTGAAGCAGAAAGGCCTCTCCCCAACCCCTTCTCACAGTTATATCACTGGAGTGGTCATAGGAGGAATTGCAATACAAGTTTTGTTCAGCCATATCTCCTTTCCTAGACAACGCAGCAAAAGCATCCCTCAGTCAGCCCATAAAAACCCAAGAGAATCTTCCTCCCTTTCTTTTTCTCCAGATTTCCTTCTCCTCCATTTTGAAAAGTGCTGCTCCCTTTTTTCTTTTACGACGCTCAAGATATTTTTAGCCTGCTATTTGAAGAGTTCCTGCCCTTAAGGAGAATTTGTGATTTGTGATTAATGTGTAGTTCTGGCATGCCTTGTCTTTTGTGGACCCTTTGGCTTGTGTGAACAGGGCGCAGTGGCTCAGTGGTTAAAGAGGCTGAGCTTGTCAGCTGGAAAGCTTGGGTTTGAGACCTGCCTACCTAGCAGTTTGAAAGCGTGCAAATGTGAGTAGATTAATAGGTACCACTTTAGCAATAAGGTAACAGTGTGTTGTGCACCTCAGCATATAATCATGTTGGCCACATGTCCATGGAAGTGTCTTCCAACACTACTGGATCCCTCAGCTAAGAAACTGAGATGAGCACTGCCCCCTAGAGTTAGGCGGGACTGAAAGAGGAAATCTTTAGTTTTTTGGCCCATGTATACTTCTCCCAGAATTATCCTTTTACCCCCTAGAACTGCATCCCTGTCAGATTCCAAAAACCAAGAAAGAGATGTGGAATTACTTCCGAGCAGTTTCCTTTATCGTTCCTCCCCTATAGACAGAATCTTGCCAAGCCATTTGCAGCACAGAATATATACAGAATATATACAGAATATAGAGAACTATCTAAGCTTTATTGACTCTTGGGAATGCAGCCCCTCCCTCTTGGGAATCCAGATTACATCCACCACAATCCCCAATTGTTGCCCTCCGACTATGTGGAAATATGATGCCCAGTATTCTTGAGAATAGCCACTTCTGGACAAAACCAGGTTGGGGTTACTCTCTAGAAATTTGTCTTGATGGTTTTCTAGTAAGTATGACTTAAACCATAATTAGTTTGAGAAGGTAGCTTAATACTGTCTACTGCCAACCTTCAGTTGACTCAGGCAATTTCTAGATAATTTCTAAGTCTACTCTGTAGTTTTGGGTTGTTGTTTTATTTTCTTTGACTGAACAGCTGCATTGAAAGGATGTTTCACTGTTTAGAGCCATCCAGGTACTCGCTAGTAAGCCCATGTGCTGTATTATTGGTTCCTCTCCAGGCCTGGCTGTTTCCTGCAGGCTCCCCTGCCTCTTCTGCAGAGATGGAAAGGCTGTGGCAAATTTGCAAAGGCTGAGTTATTGTTCCAGAGCTGGGCCTTTACTTCCTGCAGCTCCCAAATTCTTCTACAGCAAAGCAGTCACCACTTGCCCGGCTCAGGTATATTATGAATCTTTAAGTGCTCATAGAAGAGCGCATTCCACTTGCCTAGGAAGATTTCCTGATTAATCCTGCATGTCAAACAATGATGGCCTCTCTGTGGTTCCTCCCGCATCCCTGCCTATCAAGAGAATGGCCCAAACCTATTTACGGCTACAGCCTCAAATGCAAAGATGTCACACCCACCCACCCCCAATGGACCTGTTTCTTTCTCCCCATCCCGTAACCATTCGTCCTTTCTCCACCCATGTGCCTAGGATCATCAGCAGCTGCCACCTCTTGTACCGGCTTTTGACAACCAGATGTCGGTCTTGCCTCCTGTGGGGGGGAAAGATTCTGAATCCGCATTGACTAATTCTACCCGAGCAGCTGACTCTGTGTCTTCATTCTGATAAAGCAGGGAGGAGTTGCTCCATGTGAATTGCCCTTAGGAATTCACCTTGCTTGGCCAAGCCAATTTTTTTTTTTTTTTTTTTTTTTAGTGGTTAACATTTTTTTCGAATTGGTGCTTGGAATCTGAAAAAAAAAAAAAAGTGTCATTCAGAAAGGGGAATTCAATTCCTGCTGTGGTTCTCTTCGGGAACTTTTTTTTCCTGTGATTGGAGGATGTTCTGAAGTTCTCGCTCACTTGTCCTGGAAAATAAGTGGGGGTTTTTTGTTTGTGCGACCCCGTTCTTCTTTGACACAAAAGAAGGGAAATGACTGAAAACCATGGGAAATGATTATGGGGAATAATAATAAGACTGAATTTGTCAAAAGCAAAGAAACATCCGGGACAATGAAGCAAAGAAGAGGAGAAAACAGCATCCGAGATTCAGCTACAGGCTGTGCTTGCTACAGAGAAGCTAACTCAGAAAATAATCCTTCATTCTTCTAAAAAACGGTCTTCTAACATTATTTTAATGAAAAGTTTGTGCAGTTTTATAGCAGTGGTGGTGGGTTTGGTGCTTTTAAGTGCTGTATTGGGAGGAGACAAAATTATTTTGAACATCCTGCTCCAACAGTGTGCATATTTCACAATAATTCTTTGGTACTTATGTGCCAACATAATCACTGCTCATATGTGCCTATGTATGTGTGTGTGGGGGCAGTCAATCCTCCATCTTGCCAAATTACATCTTTCTAAATGTTGTTTCCATGGCCCTGCTTTTCCTCACCCTTCCCTTTTGTACAAGCCTGTGTTTTCCTGCTCTACTCAATATTCACCTTCTATTTTACTTCTTTTTTCAAATCCACTAGACACAAACAGTTCAGCCATTTGATTCCTCTACAACAATCTGATATTCAGGAAGAAAAATGGGCATCTGCAGGGAAGGCCAGTGAAGAATGGGAAACAATTGGAAACCCATACTGGCTGTGGTATTTTGGGAGTTGAAGCCCATGCATCTTCAAGCCAGCAAGGTTGAGGAACACTGCTTTAGAGGGATGACATTGGCAGTGTATGTCCTGAAAAATCATCTGCAAGACTTAAAAGGTGGAAGGATGGTTTTCCATCTCCAGTGGTCCCTGTGCCTGCCTTAACTGTGTTCAAGAGTACAACCTGCCTCAATTTGGTTACTTCTGATTGGCAAGGCTGTGAGAGGTTTCTGTGGTGATGCCAAAAAGATGTATGTGGAGGCATGCCCACAGCACTTGTCTATGACTCAAGGAAGTAGCCATGCCCGTTTCTAGAATACTGGGGAAAGACATGGCTGCTTTAGTGAGTTGTAGCGAAGTGCAGTGGATGTATTTGTAACATTGTACAACCTACTGATTGATCCTGGTTGGACATGCCTTTTGGCCACAGCGGTATATTACCTTGAATTCTGTTTTTGGGTATTATAATCTAGAATGGAGAGTTTGGAACTGGCCTGGATTGCTTCAGTTTGTCATTCAGGTGACAATGCAAGCAATTGGAGTGTTCTTAAATGTTTAGCTGCAGAAAGACGTTGAGATCTGAGATGACTCATAGATTTGGGGTATGCTAAAAATGTTTCAATAACCACTTTATTGTAAATAAGCATGCTTTTTACTAGGTATCCCATAGTTTCAGCTCATGATATGCTCCCACAGACAGAAGTGCTCCACTAAAAAAAACTGGCCCACCAAAAATGACTAGACTATAAATACCAATTTTCCATCGTTCATACTGACTGGCAATGAGATCAGAGTACAACAGCACCTGACAGCCCCCACATTCCTCACTTCTGTTCTTCCTGTTACCTTCCATATTTTGAGGTACAATCTAGGTTAATTCTTATTCTAGAAAGCTCTAAATCAATAATGAATCTCCACGCTGCCCATGAAATTGTATGTTCCTGTGCCACAGCATATTCTTTTCCTTGATGTTTCCTCCATCTATTTCTCCTTCAAAATTTTTCCAACGTTACTAGGAGATTCTAAAATGGTTCTCACTCGCCTTTCTAAATACTTCAGAGCTTTCTCAGGATCTTCTCCAGAGATCGATGTCCTTAACAGCAATTCAAACTCATTATTTTGGGTTCTTTTTCCTATCTTCATATTGTTGTATTTAATCATCATCAAAATTAAAGTAAACGTCAATTTTTTTCTGTTTACACTGGACATTTGAGAATGGAAGAAAAATAATTTCCAGTTTGCTTTCTTTTAAGCCACTTGCTAATTTTGATTTTTGCTGGTGGATGTATTATTTGACTGACTAATTTTGGAGGTCTTATTTCCTATTAGAATTTGGTTAATAGGACCTTTGGAGCGATGTCTTCAGCAAATAATTAATCAAAGTACAATATGGTTAAATTTTGATTTAGTTTATGCAATGCATGTAAAGAGTGGAGTGGAGGTAAGGCCATAATCTACTCTGCCATCTTGGAGTATGGCTATAACTGTATTTGTACTGGGTCTTCCAAGGCCTTTCCCAGAGATTAAATTCATCTCTTGAGTGAAGGAAACCAATTGATTGTAATGGAGTACACATTTTGTACTCAAAAAATTCCAGAACAAAAATGTCCTCAGATGGGACTTGTATAGTCTTCTGCTTGTGATCTTGGTGAGATATTATCAGCCACAATGTTTAATCATGGCGTTGGTGATTCCTAAGCTTAGGTTTCCATGCATTATGGGACTGAATCTCTCATCAATTTAAGATCCAGGGTTAGAAATCACTAGATCAGATGGACTTGTTTATTCTGACACAAGACTGCTTCTTAAACGAGTTTGAAGTCCCCACATATTCTAGCATGCCATTTCCATAAAAATATATTCCAAATATATTCCATATATTTACTACTAGCCCTAGCATCATACATAAAAGAAGCCAGTGTCATACAGTGGGTAATTCCTCTCTCCCCCAACTCTTAAATTTCAGATTTCCATTAATGTGCATAATATATTTTTCTTAAAATGGGAAAGAATGCAATAGGATACCAAAAGTTTTATATATTTATAAATTTTATTACAATCCATAAAGTATGTATTTTAGGTACTAAGTATATCTTCCTTATTTTACAATTAACATATTTACACTGAGGTCTTGTAACAGCATGGTTTGTAAATTATTTGTAAAACAATAAATTTTACTTTTGTAATCCATTAGTCTAATCTTTGGAGAACTGTTTTAATATTTAAAGCAAACAAGTCAAAACCATTTTCAGGGCTATCAAAAAGAAGAAAATTGGATAATCGTGTATATAAAGTAACAGAAGCTGAAACAAGCATTAATAATAATGTTTTCCCCATTAGCAGTCCTTACTCCATGTGAGGTAGAGCTATTTATGTTCTCCATATAGAAATTTCCTTAGAACAATGATTTTTTAACCCTAGCAAGTTTGTGTGTGGACTTTGATTCCCAGAATTCTAGGAATTGAAGTCCACACATCTTAAAGTTGCTAAGGTTGGGGAACACTGCCTTAGAACACAAGTAACTTTTAAATGTCTATCATTCTTTACAGAACTACTCTTACAACTAACAGAACCGCTTCCTCAAACACCTACATTTATGCAAAATAAGAGATGGGGAAGCTTTGTTCTTCTGGATGCTACTACTAGATTCCAATATTAAGCCAACACATTTAAGACATAGACATTATATATATTCTAATTCATAATTTAAGCCACTTTCTGCAGTCGCCAAAACATTACTATACATGCTCATGTATAAGCCATACTGTAGATAAACTGACCCTTAAAATTTTTGTATGTTTTAATGTTTCACAATTGGTTTATCTGCATGTGATATATTTTATGATGCTTTGGTTAAAAATTCAAGGATTGACTTATCTGCAAGTGGGCTTCTACATTGGTATATATGAGATATAAGGGTACTTTAAAAATAACATTGCCACATATACTTGCAGAACCCAGACAAATTTTGGAGCTTAATTTTGGCTCCCAGAATTCATGGTTTATCCATGAGTCTCTACGGGATTCTAAGATCAAGTATTTTAGATCTTCAGCCTAACAAAAGTTGCATATAACTGATATACACTTTTTCCAGATGTTGCAAGTTCTATGTACAAGGATAAATTTCATTTCCTCTTGATTCTCTTATCCATTAATATAGTTGCATCAGGCCTAAGACCACATATAAGTTGCTGCTTCTTTCCCATTTCTGAACACAACTTGTATTCCTTGTTGTAGCAGAGAGAATGTGCAGAACTTTGTGTCTGGAATAAGCTGTGTACAGATATGGGCAAAGCTTGTGAAAAATATCTAGGTACTGGCGATATCTCACTTTAAAAGTCTTCTCACTCACTAGCAGCCAAAGATTCCAATTGTTTCTGCAGAGGAAAGCTTTTGTAAAGAAAGATAAACCTCTGGCCCTGATAACAGTCTCTGTCCAAAGTCCATACAGAAGCCAAGTGATTTCCATATTAATCATGCTTCTCCCTTACAAAAGAGGGAGAGAAAACTTTCATGTTAGCAGAAGATAAACTTTCAAATCACAAACGGCCATTCACACAGAACAATAATGAAAAAGAACCAGCTGCAAGGGATAGGCACGTTTGAATATGTCTACTTATTTTCAACTTATGAAAACTGCAAAACTTAAATGCCTGTGTCCAGAAATGATAAAAGAGGTGGAAAGATGAGGAAGATCAGATGAAGCGCCTGCTGTTTATCATGAGTTGAAATTTAATAATTAAAAGCCTTGGAAAAAATAAACTCTGCTTTATTGCTCTCGCTCTATCTCAATTAATATTTACCTTTTTTGTTTGATATCTAATCCAAGCAACATCAACAGAACCCATGCTAGTTACCAAGACAACTTTGAAGTAATTTGTATCCTGAAAACTAATTAAAATGTTTTATGAAATGCTGACATCTTGTATAATTGGACTATTTTCAATTTTATTATTTTTAATCCACCTATACAGGGCAATAGCAGCTGAAAAAATTCCTGTTCCCTGATTTAAGTCACTTTGAGAATATTTAAGAGTGGATTAGATAACTTTTTGACATGAAAACTCTGAGCTCCATGCAACTGACAAGACATAAATATCTTCCTCTGGAATCAGCAGCAACTGCCTACTGGACTGTATGCCAAAGAAGTAATTTATTGGCAAAATCGTTCTGCAAATTCAAAGCTCTCCTTGGCATTTTTCAATATGGTAGCTAATTTGATAGCTAAAAACAGTTGGAAAAGAACATTCCCCTAATTTTTCTCTGCCTGGATGTTTAGCTCCTTCCTATCCACCCAGGAGGCATCAGTCCTAAGTCAACATATAATTTGTTCAGTGGTGGGCTGCAATTTTTTTAACAAGTTCTCTGGCTGGGTAGGTATTCATGTGACTGGGTAGGTAATGTCACTCATCACTCCCAGCCCTGCCTCCCAGACACTCATTGCAAAGGAAGAGGTAAGGTTCAATTGATTGGGGCTAATCCCATCATTGGCTGGCCCCACCCCTGCCCATTTTTCAGCCTGTTTTGGAGCAGTTTTCAGGCCATTTTCCAGACCAAAAACAGCCCAAACAAGGCCTGAAAATGGTCCAAAGACCAGGCCGTTTTTCAGGCCTTTGGGGGGCTGAAAAATGCCTGAAAATGGCCCAGAAAAAGGCCCCCAAATCAGGCTGAAAAACAGGCAGGGGTGGGGGCCAGCCAGGGGTGGGTTTTGCCAAACTGTGTGTGATCTTAACTACCAGTCTGGGAGAACTGGTGCGAACAGGCAGCAGTCCCCCTCTGAATTTGCTGCTTATTGCTTCTTAATTTACCTTCACATAATATATTATCTAGATATTAAGAATGCATAAACCCTAATAATAATAGGATCTGGGTTCCCGTGACACTACCACACTTTAGGCATAAAGATGGCTAAAAAAAATCAATTCCATGGGTATAGGAGCGCCTTTAAAAAAAAAAACCAACCAATCAGAAATGCCCACCTTAAAATATGTTCTGTAGCCAAATTATACCAGCTAGTTACAAAATCGGTTTTTACTTAGAAATTTCCTTCTTATCACACTTTCTGATAAAAATTTTTTCATGGTCAGTCATTTGTATGCTACCTATTCAAGCAATTCTGGGGGAATACAATATATATCCAAGCCTCTTTCCAGAAGGAGCAGAGGCTTTCTTCCACGACGACCAGGACCTTTTCCTTGTGTGGGGCC
Organism: Laticauda colubrina; assembly: GCA_015471245.1. Classification (NCBI taxonomy): domain Eukaryota; kingdom Metazoa; phylum Chordata; class Lepidosauria; order Squamata; family Elapidae; genus Laticauda; species Laticauda colubrina. The sequence goes on from BLBF01000003.1 coordinate 1,823,819, forward strand.
AGATTTTAATAGAGGCTGCATCTGCTTGACTGGGCTGCCAGCAAAGAATGAATCCAGATAAGCGCTTTGCAGACTTTTTTCACTGCTTGCTGCTCATAGGGGGCAGGTTAAGTCCGAGGTGACGAAGAGTCTGGAGGAAAAAAGGAGGGGGAGGGGCCACCAATAGAGTGCGAGAAGAACAGCAACCATCAGGGAGGAGAAGCTGGTGGAGGTGGAGATGAAGCTGCAAGCGGAACATCACTTGTTGCCGTAACCGGAGCTTTTGCATCAAATGTTCCTCCAGAACCTATCAAGAGGTTGAGAAAGGAAGAGAAGGAATGTTATTATAAATAATTCCTAGGTCAACCTACTTAAAATCATTATGTCAGGATTCTGGCAGTTAGTCCAATCATGAGTCTAGAGCCAAACTTCCAAAGCTTCCAAAGGATTTATTGGGAGTTAACATGTCTGGCACTGCTGACTCTGAGGCACATAATTCATTGTCACTCTTGGCACTCCTGATTTTCTCCCTCACCCTCTATGTGTATTGTAATAATGCATATTCTCCAATGGGACACATCCATAGCCAAGAGTCATCAATCATGTTCTCCAGTTAGATATTTGCGTGGCAGAAACTTCGTTCACCAAGTTACTACCTTTGAAAAACTATTTATGGATTGCACTTTCTGTTTGCAAGCTGCCGCACTACTCCCCCCTCCCTTTCTGTTGGCAACTCTAAAAAGATCATAGAAATATTTTATGAGTTGACACATTATTTTACAGGTAGTCCTCAACTTGCGATCATAATTGAATTATGGTCGTCACTGCCATTATTAAGTGGGCTATCATGTGAGTGGACCTGATTTTTTTTTACAATGGTTAAGTGAATATATTTTACCCAATGGGTGTTTTTTTTGGATCAGAAAACAGAAGTAAAATGCTCGAAACCAATTTAACAAATGTCAAAAATTATGTCCCCAAAAGGGCTTTTTCAAAAGGCAATTGGACTTTGTTTTTCCCTTGAAAATGTTTTGCTTCTCATGCAAGAAGCTTCTTCAGCTTCTGACTAAAAAACAAAGTTCAGTTGCCTTTTGAAAAAGCACCTTTGGGACAATCAAGTAAGTAAGTAAGCTGGTTGGTTATGTAAGTAAGTAAGTAACCATTAAGTAAGCTGGTTGCCAAGCATTCAAAATGCACGACAGTGCCTGGAATGTCCCACAGTCTTGTGACACTGTTTCATGATAGCTTTGTCAAAAGCCAAGGCTTACGTGTGGCCTTTGTCAAAACTGCAAACCACTGGTTTGCTTAAAGAGCTTGTATTCACTTAAAAATCATGTTGATTCGCTTAACAACCACTACAAAAATTCATAAAATCGGGTCAATCTCATGACTCCCCCTTTTTATGACTGTCACATCATGCCACTCTCAAGGGGCACAGGCTCCATTACGGTTGAATGTCGAGGACTATCTGCATGGAATATCTCTACCAGAGGTGGTATTCATCAGGTTCTGACCAGTTCTGTAGAACCGGGAGAGGAAATTTGGAGAAGTGGCAAATACCCCCTCTGACTGGAGAGTTTAGAGTATCCTTCTCCTGCCATGCTCACCAAGCCACACCCACAGAAGCGGTAGTAAAAAAAAATTTTGAATCCCACCACTGGTCTCTACATTTCTCAGACTCCAGGATCAGCTTCTGCCAACCTGTGTCCGAGGCGGAGTCTCCTCAGCAGGCATGAGAAAAGGTTCTCCAAGAACTGTTCCCACCCGAGAAGAATATACATGATCTCCTAGCACAGGGCTCAGGATCTGGGTCAGGTGTACCTGCATCTGGTTCCGGAAAGCTGCCACAGAGAACACAAGAGAAGAAGAATGACACCTAGAGCTGGCTATCCCCACTAAGAAACATCAGCTCCAGCTCCAATGGTTTGGCATGAGCTGCTAAGCTTTTTTATTTATTTTGTTTGTCAAACATGTACGAGATAACAAATGTAGGTATGAACATAAACATGACCAAAGGAAGTAAACACAGATAAATGGGGACAGTAAGACAGGGACAGTAGGCATGCTGGTACTCTTATGCATGCCCCCTTTAAGGACTTCTTAGGAATGGGGTGAGATCCGAGGTGGTATTCAGCAGGTTCTGAGCAGTTCTGAAAAACCTGTAGCGGAAATTTTGAGTTGTTCGGAGAACTGGCAAATCCCACCTCTGACTGGCCCCACCCCCATCTATTCTCTGCCTCCCGAGTTCCAGCTGATTGGCTGGGTCTTCTTTGGTTGCCCTGCACAGGAGAACGGAGCTGGAAAGCAGGTTAGTGGGGTGGGGAGGGAATGGGGATTTTGCAGTATCCTTCCCCTGCCATGCCCGCCATACCACACCCAGAGAACCGGTCGTAACATTTTTTGACTCCCACCACTGGGTGAGGTCCACGGTAGACAGTTTGAGATTGAAGCTGTGAGGGTTTGAGGCTGTAACAAAAACTTTATAAGAGAGTCTACACACGACATCCAAAAATAAGATTAAATAAAAACAATAATGCTTTCTCACTCTTTCCCAATCCTCTGCCCCAAAATATGATCTACACCGGGAGAAAAAAGGTCATGAAAGGCCAAAGCTTAAGTACATATTTTTTCCCAGCATGCATTTTGCAAAGCATTTGGAAATAAATAGAGAAACAACAAAGTGATGGAACATGGGAAACACACAGGAAGCATAAGAACAGGTAATTTGGGTGGAGTTGTAAGAGAAAGGGCAAAGAAAGCATTAAAATGAGAGACAGACAACAGAAACTAAGAGGTACAAGAAAAACATTACAGTCAACTTGCCAGAAAAGCCTCATCCTTTATATAAATGAGGATACTGTCAAATTCCATTCAGTTTGTGGGAAATCAAGTACAAATAATAGTTTCTCTACAACCATGAGAATCACAACCTGATCCTTGTTTTTAAATGCCAAACTGCATGCTGTAAAGCTTTAACACATGTGGTTTGACCCCCCAAAAGGAGAAGATAATAAGTAGTCCTCAACTTACAACCGTATGTTCAAAATGATGATGGCCTCAAAAAATGGTGCTTTACAATCCATAAAGCTCTTCCAGGCATCATAAAATGTCACTCCCCATCTTGTGGTCATGTGACCAATTTCTGGTGCTTGGCAACCAGCTCTCCTTTACAACCAGTTGCCAAGCACCTACAATTATGTGGCCACCATTTGCAATCCTCTTGGGAGGCAAGGAACATTGCAAGCAGAGGAGATTGGATGAACTGAAATCCTTTTGTGGGCTAAAGGAACTGAGCTGAAACCATCCAGCTGAAAGATTTCTCCTTCATGCATGGAGGGGAGGGAAAATACTAAAGATTTTAGCTCTGTTCCTGCATCCCTTTGAAGGACCTCCCCTCTGTGCACAGATGGAAGGACAAGTCGCTTAGTCAGTTACAGGAACATTTGTGAGTGAAAGGGCTATCTGCCAGCAGGATTTCAGCTTCATACCAAACTGAATTTCTCCCGGCAGGCAGCTCTTTTGTTCTGTCTGCTTTACAATGCAAGAGACTGCTTAATGACTGTAATCAGAATGCTGGAATTGCCGTTACTGAGCAAAGCAGTCATGTGGGCATCTTACTTAACAACCGCTTTATTCAGCAACTGAGTTTGGGAATTGTGATCAAGAACTGCATCAATAAGCAATGCAGTCATAAGGGACATAGCCATGTGGCCATGCCAACTTATAATGGCTGTTCCACCAATTCCTGTTGCTGCCATTAAGTGAAACCTGTATGGTCACAGCATCCCATAGTCATGTGATTATGTGACCTCCCACAAACTTCTCCACTGACTTTGGGTTGTCAAAACTCAGCAAGGAAGATGGCAAATAGCAACCACATGACAGCCATCCTAATTTCGAACTGGTTGCCAAGGTCCCACAAAGCAATCATATGGCTGCAGCGCAATTACAAGGACCATTATTAAGTACCTCTCATTCAGCTCCATGACTTCTAATGGTCAATGAACAAGTGGACATTAAACAAGGACTACCCGTAATCCACTTTTCAGGAGAGTTGAATTGCCCACTTAGGGCTATTGCCCCCTCAGGCCCCCTCTGCCCTACTGAGGCTTTGTAACTCACTTGTCACTGGCTGCAGCTGCAACAGGGCACAGCCGTCCTTTGAGTCCAGCACTTTGTAGTATGTCAATGTCTTTTTTACCTCCTTTGTTTGGAGATTCTTACGAGAAGGGGAAGTCACTGGCACCACCTGTAATCCAGACAAACATCAGCATTAGCACATGTTCTAAGCACCTAGTAGACCACCTGTCACCTGCCTATAAACAAGAATCTAGCCAACTAACGGCCTGCACTAAACTGGTGCTAGATAAGAGTCAACAAAATTTAGAAGGGGGAGCTAGACTTGGATCTTTTGTGGTGATGCAAGGATTCCAAACTTATAATGCATTTAACTCCGCCTTCCGCAGCTCTGCTTGCTCTTCTTCCACATCACCTAAGGAAAACCTGTGTCCATGGCAGGAAGTGCAATCCCAGACTGGCAATCCTGGGATTCTTCTGAACCTGTTACCCTTCTTGTCCAGAACAGCAGCTATAAGGTTTCCAGAACCACTGTCCAGTATCCCTGCCCTTACCAGGTCAAAGCTATCAATGTCCACCATCTTGAGGCCTATATGAATTTCTCCTTCCATAGCTGCTGGAGTCCTGGTAGTAACAGCACTGCAAAGAGAAGGATATCAGGCAATGCTTTGGAAACAATAGGAAAGGTGAATGAAAAAAAAAAGTTCCTTTAGGAAAAGCTTTCCTCAACTGATACACTCCAGATACTTAGACTGCAAATTTTCCAACTGAGGAAATTAATGATTCCACACTTTCCCTTTCATCCACCAAAAGGAAAACAGAAAATGTTTTCTCACCAATAAGTAGCAACTGGATGTTTTTTCTTCTTACGCTGGCTATAAAAATCTTGGATATATTGGGTGGTTTTTGGGCAACTTGACAGCAGAACAAGTCCAGAACCTTCCCTAAAAATGCAAAGTCTTTAAAAAATATCCATCCATTCTTTAACGGGAGCTATTAATAAATAGGGATTTGTTTGAGACCACTCAACTAATTTACAGAAGTGATGGGGTCTGAACTTCGGACATTTTCCATTCTAAAATGCAGCCTGGGTTTACATCATATAATGAGTCATGGCTGGTTTGACCGATAGTCCTGGATAATCATATAATTGACTTGAATTTATTAACCAAATCAGACAAACTACAGGTAGTTCTTGACTTATAAATAACCAATTAATTCCATAATTATGTTGGGATGATCATTAAGCAGGTCACTACATGACATACCCAATTTTCTGATCCTTATTGTGAAAGTCAGTAAGTGAATGCAATGGGCATTAAGCAAATGTGATGGCTTTTAAGCAAACCGATTATTTCTATTGGGCCATTTTTTTTTTGCTGGAAAGCAGAAGTAAACAACAGTTTCCATGCTGGCTGGGAAATTCTGGGAGCTGAAGCCCCCAAATTTTAAAATTGCCAAGATTGGAGACGTGATTAAGCATATCGTATGATGGTCTATGAAGAAGCAACATCGTTTTTAAAATTAAGCAGGTCTAGAGGCTAGATGATGGAAGAGAGGAATATGTGCACATATGAAATCATGAAGTCCTGATATGACTTTTTTCTATCACTTTTACATTTCCCCGTGGAACTAGGATTCAGCTACTTACTTTTCTGGTGCTTTGATCACCTGGAGATCTTGTGGGAGATTTAGATTCTGGCTTAGCTGTGGCAGAACAGATTGCAAAGTCAGGTCTTCTGGCTTGCCTATTGGAGGAAAAGAGAGTTGATCAATGGCACACATTCCAACCAAATCCCATTTACCACTCCTTCGCTTGCAGGAGATCTTTTCCCCTTACCACTGGAAGTCTGCTTGTCCTCCAGATTAAAATTAATATCAGTTCCCAATTTATTTTAAGAGAACACCTATTATCATCACGTCTCCTAAATTATTTGGAGAACAGTGCTAACAGAGCCAATTTGCAAATACTTTCACTGATTTATAAATAATGCTTCATTGTTTCATTTATAAGAAAAATATCCAAGGCAGCTGTTCAATCACAAGACTGCATACCTGATACAGGGATACCACAAGGTTTATTAATAGCCACGAGGGTACCTGAAATACAAAATTGAAAGGATAAACAGCAATGAGTTCAAAACAATTCCAGAACAGGCTAACAGATTGCTCCAAAATTCAAAACAATAGTAGGATTTTATAAGTCAGAAGTTATAGTGGACTTGGCTTTGGGAGAGTGGCTATCTTATTACACTTTGCAGTTCCCATGGTCATTCCTTTCTTCCCATTTTCTTTTAAATTCAGGGGAAGGAAAGAGAGAATATGTACACACTTAAAAAATTTACAAAGTGACTCAAGTTGTATTCTACCAGTTTCCACATAGGTAGTCCTTATTTAACAATCACAAATTGTTTGTTAAGCAATCAGAAATTTCTTGTTAAGCAAAACAATCACTAAGTGAAATCACAACTGTGCTGATGATTTTACTTCAATTTTCTCTGCATTACAGTTCTATGAAGGTCATAAATGCAACGCTTGGTTGTAAAGTTACTTTTTCATCACTGTGGTAACTGTAAATGATGCTAAATGAGGACTACTTGTATCAGCAGAAAGGATTCCATTGCAAATGTCTATGAATGACACAAATAGCACTTAACAATAGCAATAGCACTTAGACAGTGCTTTACAGCCCTCTCCAAATGGTTTACAGAGGCAGCATATTGCCGCCAACAACAATCTGGGTCCTAAAGCTGAATCAACCTTGAGCCTCGAACTGCTGGCAATCGGCAGAATTAACCTGCAATACTGTACTCTTAACCATTGAGCCACCAGGGTTCTTCTATGTTCCTTATGACTATTTTTTTTTCAACAATACAAAAACACTTCTGATGTTCCATTGCAAAATTTAGAAACCTGCAAGTCCAAGTGTACATGCAGGTAGTCCTCGACTTATAACCATTTGTTCAGTGACTGTTCAAAGTTACAATGGCATTGAAAACAAAGCAAAGTCAATGGGGAAGTCAGATTCACGATAACAACTGTGTTACTAACTTACCAACTGCAGTGATTCACTTAACAACTGGCAAGAAAGATTGTAAAATAGGGCAAAGCTCACTTAACAATTGTTTTGCTTAGTAACAGAAATTTTGGGCTCAACTGTGGTCATAAGTTGAGGATTACCTGTATATGAGTTGAATTTACTCAGCCATATCATTTACTAAATAAACCATACTGGCTGAGATTACACAGCCAACATCAAGCCACACTGTAACTTAGTCTTAGCTCATATCCCTCCAATAGTCTTAAACAGACTTGTGCTCCACCGAGCGAGAGGAAGCTTCCTAATCAAGTATGGTAGTACATTAAGGCTCAATAAAACTCCAGTTCCCCTACTGGAGCCAAGCAGATGTCTTTGGGAAAAGGATAAACCCAATGAAGTGAAGGCAAAAGCTTGCAACTCCTTTGCTGCTGGGTACTAATTTGGGATATTATATGAAAGTTCTGTATAGTCTTCTGCTCGTTCGAATCTCCTGCCATTCGGTCTTAATGTTTGCCCATAACTTCCAGCACAAGGATGATCAATTAGACCTTCCAAATATTGTTGTGGTCTACTGACCATAAACCCAGCTGGCACAGTTAACCAAGGATGATGGAAATATGAATTCAGCAACATTTGCAGGTTTCCCTACCATTGGCTCAAGAATGATGAGAGAAGACACATACCATCCGCATGAATTATAGCTGTTTTCAGTAGTTTCAGCAACGAATCAGGCTCCAGTGACTTTAATGGCTTCAAGTAGCTTATTTTATTGGGGGTTTCTCCCATTGACTTGTCTACTTTTTTAAGGTTTAGCAAGTGATACCTAAGTCAAATGAAAGTTGTTTAAAAAAACATTTTAAGCCATCTTCACATTATTTTTTTCCCAGTAATTGTTTTTTTGTTACACATCAGGGGTGTCAAACTCTCATCGTCACGGCAGTGTCACGTGAGGCTATGGGGACTTTTTTCTCCTTTGCTAAACCGGGCGTGGGCAAGGCCAGCACTTGACACATCAGGCCTGCAGGCCAGGAGTTTGACAGCCCTGTCATAGATAAATATCTTACCACCATTAGATATTCTTGGCAGTTAACAACTGGAATTATGCTCATCAAAAGGTTCACAAAAGGTAACGAGGGGGAAACCTGTGGAAGTCTAGATGTGGTTGTATTGCAGTTGAGCTTTTGGAACTGCAGAATAGCAACATCTAAACCACCACCAATTCCTTTATTGTATATAAGAGATCAAGTAAATGGATAGCAATACCACTTTAGACTTATATACTGCTTCACAGTGCTTTTACAGCCCTCTCTAAGCGGTTGACAGAGTCAGCCTATTGCCCCCAATAATCTGGGTTCTCATTTTACCCATCTCGGAAGGATGAAAGGCTGAGTCAACCTTGAGCCTGGTGAGATTCGAACTGCTGGCAGTTAGCAGTGAATTTATTTATTTATTGAATTTATATTGCCGCCTATTCGCCCATGGCGACTCAAGGTGGCTCACAGAATCCATGGATGCCCGGGGAGGAGAGACATTTTAACATGAACACAATAAATGAATGAACTACTCTAAAGATTCATTCCATTCTAATTTTGAAACAAAGTTAGCATCAGTGACTTCATCTGTCTCGAAATTCTCACAGGGCAGCTAGGTGTTTTACATGCAGCATGGCTGAAAACAGAGCTTTCTATATTTGTTGAATGAACAAATTTTAGAAATATCCCTGCTTAGAACTGGAAGCTTTTGTAAATACATATGGATTTGCTATTCTCTCTTCAAGTTCAAACCAGGAAACAAGAGCAAGCTGTATATAGATGAAACAGATACTCTTGTTTCAAATTTTCATAGACATACATTGAAATACAACTACAAACCATCCAATACTTTTCTTGCTCACTTTGCAACAATTTCATTCATGCATTTATTTGGAGAGGCAGAAAAAAGTAGCTCAAGGTAAATAGATTCCCATTTATAAACCTGGAGAAAGAAAAAACTATCCTGCACACCAGATGTGGTATTCAGCAGGTTCTGACCAGTTATGGAGAACGGGTAGTGGAAATTTTGTGTAGTTCGGAGAACCGGCAAATGCCACCTGTGACTGGAGATTTTAAAGTATCCTTCCCCTTCCACACCCACAGAACCGGTCATGAATAAATTTGAATCCCACCACTGCTGCACACCAATGTTTCTCAACCTTGGTAGCTTGAAGATGTGTGGACTTCAACTCCCAGAATTCCCCACATTCTGAGGAACTCTGGGAACTGAAGTCCACACATCTTCAAGCTACCAAGGGTGAGAAACATTGATGTACATGCTGAACAAGGTTGGTGTATGCAATAAACAGGCCCAGCCGAAACCCAAAGGACAGCTGTCTCGAATTGTCTCTTGGCTACCTTTCCTCTAATAGGAGAACTTCCACTCATTCCGGAGGTGTCTCCCCGCGTCCCTCTTTGTGAGATATGTAGGCAGGGGGTGCAGTCACTGAAGAAGCATACAGGTATTTGTCGACTTACAGCAGTTCATTTAGTGACTGTTCAAAGTTACAATGGCACTGAAAAAAGTGACTTATGACCATTTTTCACGCCGACGAGTTACCTTTAGACAACTGACTCACATTTATGGCGGTTGCAATGTCCCGGAGTCACATGATCCTCCTTTTGCAACCTTCTGACAAGCAAAGTCAATGGGGAAATTCAGTTCATTTAACAACCGTGTAACTAATTCAAGAACTGCAGTGATTGACTGAACGAATGTGGCAAGGAAAGTTGTAAAATGGGGCAAATCTCACTTAACAACGTTTTCACTTAGCAACAAAAATTTTCCGGCTCAATTGTGGTTGCAAGTCGAGGACTACTTGCCTCTCTTGCCGGCATGAGTCATGCCTGTTGAGTTTCTGCTGTCACTCACCGCACCGACAGAAGTCCGGGTGGAAGAACGCGAGTTAAGGCGTTAATCGGAAAGTGACCGATTTTTCTTACCAAGCCGGCGGAGTCGTGGAATGCGCGCGCAGCCCTTCGCGCGCGCGGACCACGCGGCGGAGGCTGAGCCCGAACATCCCGAGCGCGCCGCGACCAGCCCGGAAGCATCTACTGGCCGGTAGACAAGGCGTGCGACGTCCGCATGAGAAGCAAAGTGCCTGCTGGGAGATGTAGTTTCTTTCGAAAGGAGAGGCATATGACGCATAAGCACCACCTTTTCCCCCTGTTTTTTTTTTTTTTTTTTTTTTTTTAAATCTAGGAACGCCCCGAACAGAACAGCCATTGACTGAAGTACAAATTCGCAGGAGGCGGGGCTCCAAGAACAGCGCGTTAACACATGCTAACGCGCATGCGCTCTTCGCCTTGGCGGTTGCTCTCTGCCCCTCGTGAAAATGGCTTCGCGCGCGGGACCTCGAGCCACGGGAACCGATGGCAGCGACTTCCGGCACCGGGAGCGCGTGGCCGAGCATTACCAAATGAGGTGGGGTGTCGCGTTCATGCACCCATGAGGAAGCCAATTTTTTTTTTTTTCTTCCCTGTCTTTAAACCTGCATGTTGCAGCGTTGGGAGCTGCCGCCTTCCTGCCTGCCCTGCCTGATCCGTGCTCTGCAACCGACTCGGCAGGACGATTATCGTTTAGCTGCTCCTGCCTATATTTGAATTGGTGGCTTCCTCTCAAATGAGAATCAGCGTTTCTTCCGCCGCCTTTTATTTAGATAGATAGATAGATAGATAGATAGATAGATAGATAGATAGATAGATAGATAGATAGATAGATAGATAGATAGACAGACATAGATATATGGAGGGGGGGGGAAGAAATGCTGATATATGTACAACAAACGGGGGTAGCATGTGTTTGATTGCATTTGAATAATGAATTTGCATTTGAATAATTGCATTTGAACATTAAACATTCATTTCTCCTTAATATTTTATTCTTGATGGCTTGTCCTTTGCGCCACAAGCCTTGAGGATATCTACAAAAATACACAGCAGGTAGCTGTGGCAGCATTTAGCTCAGCTCAAAACATCTAAATAGGATTGAGTGGGAAATCCCCAGGGCTCTGGGCTGTAGAGGAGCCCGAGAAGTTGAACAGCTTTCTGGAAGAAATTGGTAGAAATTTATTATTGCCCAGATGATGTGCCTTTGAGGTCAGCCAGATTTGGCTTGCCTGGAGGACCTCTTCATTTGTAAGATGCTCTTGCAAGGTTTGAATGAGAAATATCCAGTGAAGCCATTTCTCGAGATCTAAAGGGAGTTTATTGGGAGAAGAAAACAAGGAAAAACAAGGATGGCAAGTATCACCTAGACAGGCTTTCAGATGGAACACATCCATTCAATCCAGCTAACTTAATGTCTTTGTTTTCACCACATTTCCAATATTTGTTCCGGAGAGGTTGGCTGGAGAGGGAATCTGGGCTTCTTGCTTTGGTATTAATCAAGACTTCCTTGTTTTCTTGGCCATTGTCCTCTGCTTTTTGGAGTAGAGAAAATAGCTGCCTTAAAGTATCTTTACTTGTAAACACAAGTTTTAGCAGGATTATTGTTTTATGCAAGTTATTTCAATTCATGAAAACTTTCTGGGGGAGTCCCTACAGTCCTCATGGCAAGGATTTTTGATTTCAAGGGTTCTCTGATGATGTAAGTTTGGCCAACTGACCAAAATATATTTGGTACTTAAACCCACCTTACGTACTGATTTATTTATTGCATTTTTATCCTGCCTTTATCACTTTATAAATATATCAAGATGGAGAACGTATATAATACGCCTTCCTCCTCCTATTTTCCTGCAACAAGAACCCTGAATTGGCCTGAGAGAGAATGACTGATCAATTCACCCAGCCAGCTTTCATGCCTAAGGCAGAAATAGAACTTAGTCTTCTGGTTTTTAGGCCAGCACCTTAACCACTCTGGATTGATCCAGGAATTGACTTGGTTTTTACTATTGGCTGAAAAAAGAGGTAAATGGAAAACGAAAGACAAACATTATCTTTCCAGACCTTTAACATATTGTTGACTGACCAGGTCTTTGAATTTCTACCATATTGGAAAATGAGATTTGTCATAACCTTCCCTGTGACATAGGTGCCACAAGGTGATCGTTCTTGGCAGGGGTGGAGTTGAAGAGTCAGGGTACAAATGGTTTAAGTAAATACTGTGTACAGCTGTCACACAGTGGTAATTTAGCTGGTGAAGTTTTTTCCATTGCAATATCATCACACTGGGAAAAACAGTCACCGAATGTTTGCTTGTTATGCAATGATAAAAAGCCCTGGGGCTTTGGGAGAAAAACATTTTTCATGAATGCCTGTTGACCTTTCTCACGAAACAGCTTTCCTCAACAGAAGCAAACATCTATCCTGTAGTTGAGGAATGGGTAATGAAGCACCCATTGGTGATTTTTCTTAATAGCCTGCCAGATTGTCTGCAATAGCTGGATACTTTTTTCAAAATATTATTTTAAATGAAATAAAAGGAAGTGCCCATTGAAAAATAACTACCAATTTTATTTATACAGGTAGTCCTTGAAAATTGAGCCCAATTTTCTCGGCAAGACAGTTGTTGAGTGCAGGATCAAACTCACCCTTCCTCCTTCCATCTTTTTTCTGCTTTCCACAGCGTATCTCTCAAGTCTGAGATTAAGAAGTTGATCTACATGCAGGTGGGCCTGTGGCTGTTGGTGGCAGCACAGATGTGCGTAGCTCACTTCAAACTTCTACCCCATGACAAGGTGGCCATGCCTTACCAGTGGGAGTACCCATACTTGCTCAGTATCATCCCTTCCCTCTTTGGCCTCTTCTCCTTTCCCCGAAACAACATCAGCTACCTGGTGATTTCCATGATCAGCACTGGCCTCTTTTCAGTGGCGCCTCTTATCTACGGCAGCATGGAGATGTTCCCAATGGCTCAGCAGCTCTACCGCCATGGCAAAGCCTACCGCTTCATCTTTGGTTTCTCTGCAGTCTCTGTCATGTATTTGTTGGTTGTGGTGGCAGTGCAAGTTCATGGCTGGCAACTTTATTACAGCAAAAAGCTCTTGGACTCCTGGTTTACCAGCACTCAGGAGAAGAAGAAGAAGTAAACAAGGGGTTGGCAGCTGCATGCATCAACACTTGGATCGAGGGGCGGGGAAGAGGGGAGAGGTCTCCTGAGGGAGAGGGAGATAGTGCTGTTGGGTTTCTCTCACAGTCATACTGAGCAAATGGGGGATCCAGGGGTTCCTGTCTGAATGAACATTGAACTAGGTGTGGTTGTTTTCCAGTTTGTGTGATTTACAACTGGGAGTTGTAGGCTTGGGTAGTTTTGATTTGGAAGGGATTTAGGGGATCCTCCTTCCAAAGGAGAGGGAACTGATACCCTTTAGAGCAGGGGTGTCAAACTCGTGTCATCGTGATGTATCATGACTCCCCCCCCTTTGCTAAACCGGGCATGGGCGTGGCCAGGACGTGATGCATCCGGCTGGTGGACCAGGAGTTTGACAGCCCTGCTTTAGAGATAATCCTTTCCTCACTTGACTTAGGCAGATGAGACTCGCTGGAGTCTCCTGTTGGTTTGAAGAAACCAATATTGAGCTATGCCACATGCACTTTAAAAAATTCGCTGGTGCACAATTGGATCCTAGTAGGAATAGGAAAGCAGCACACAGCAAGGCCCAGGAACTCCCTCCCTCCAACTCCCACTTCAGTATAGGGTCCAACCAAGAGATGTTTGTCATGTGTGGTCATGCTTCCCGGAGCAGCTAATAACCCTGGCGGTAAGAGCTGCCACTCAATTTTACTCTTTCTCCAACCCTACCAACAAGGGACTGGTACATGCCAAGCACTGAGACCTCCCTTGCTGAATTTTCCCTCAGCTTGACTTGCCATCTACCCTGTCCAACCTCGGAGAACCACGTTCCAGGGACTGTTTGCCTTTTTTACAAGCTGTCTAGGTGTTCCAGGAATGGCTGTTGCCACCCATTTCTGCTCTCATGCTTGTGAACCAAATAAAATGCTATCTTAAAAAAAGTCTTGCCCCAGGGTTTTTTGTGGATTGGAAGTGGGTGGGTGATGGTTGTTATGGGCAGCTGATAGCAGTCATATCATTATTTCTCAACTTGGTTACTGTTGAGGTGCGTGGACTTCAACTTCCAGAATTCCCCAGCTGGTTGGGGAATTTTGGGAATTGAAGTGCCCACTTCTTAAACTGGCTGTAGTTGAGGAACACTGCGTTGCGTGCAGCATATTTTTTTTTCTTCTACTCTGACTTCCTGGCAGATGTTCTTTAACTCAGGCAACCTGGTGGACAGTGCAATGGGAAAGACTAAAGTTAAATTTAAGCAGATTCTTTGCCCCACACTCTCTTTTCTCTTTCTCCCTGCTCATCAGGTTGCCAGCTAAGGGACAGATATTCATGTGTATCTGTCAACACATGTTTAAAAACACGCACATATATGTAGTTTTCCTTGATGACAGCCATCAGATTTGTAGAGATGTTTTTGCCTCCACAGAGGAAGGAACAGCAGAACCACAATGGTGGGTTTTAATTTCTTTGGAAGGGGGGATAACAGGAGAAAGAATGGCAAAGAAGCGCCAAAATTACTTATTTTTCTTTTGGCTTCTGATAAGCACATTTACTTGATGGAAAGAGATAGTGTATATTTCAGGCAATCTGAAATTGCCACTCCAATGGCTCAGCCTATCTGTGGGTTTGCAGAATGACAAGATAATGTGCTTGATTTCTCTGTGAAACGATGTTTTTGACAATGTTTAATACTATACCACCAATCTTAAGAGGCCAATGAAAATCCTGCCCTGAGGAAGTCAAAACTTCTGAGGATTTTTTTTTAATGGTAATGGAGTACAAATTAATCCATTGTCATTTTTTTTTTCTTGTGGAGGAGCTGAAGAGCAACCTCTTATAAAAAACACAAGCAACAAGATAATACATTTGTATTGGTTCAGTTAGGGATAAAGTTCAAGAAATTACATAGGATTTACTAGAAAGCTTCAAAATATGATTTAAAATAGCACAGGTTATATTATTCAAGATGTCCCACACAAAATAGGTCAGCAAAAAATGATAATGGGATATCTGAAGGATGAGGCTGCCAGGGAGAAAAGGAAATCCAGTAAAAATCAGTATATTCTGTTCTATTTCTGCCTGTCTCACTCAGGCACATTACATAACTTTTTTTAAGCAAGAAAATATACATTCCATTGCTCCATCCCCACTCAACAATTCTGTGAGATAGGATAAACTGGGTGAAGTTTCATAGTTGAACAGAAAGCTTAAAATCAAAATTTTGGTCTAAATGAGGCATTTCAAACACTAGATAATTATTTTAATTCTTATAATTGAAAAAATTTCTATTTTCAAATAATAGGAAAGTAAACCAAATTCCATTTTGTTCTCAGTAATATGTTTTTTAAAGTGGGTTATGTCGCGTCTTTCTGCTTTATTTTATGGTTTATTGTTCCAACAAATTCAGCCATTTTACTATTAGACCTTTAATCCTTCGAAGAAAATGAATTAGCGCCTGTAACAGGTACACTTGAAGTACAGGATGGGATGAAATCTATATCGTAAAAGGTAAAGGTTTCATTATCCGGTTGTGTCCAACTTTAGGGTGCAGTACTCATCTCCGTTTCTTGGCCAAGACATTTTCTGTGGTCATGTGGCCAGCATGGCTATACACCAAAAGCGCATGGAATTCTGTTACCTTCTCACTGAAGTGGTACCTATTAATCTGCTTGCATTCACATACTTTCAAACTAGGTAGGCAGAAGTTGGGACAAGAATGGGAGCTCATCCTGCTGCATACACTAGAACTCAGTTTTCAAATCCAGGCTATCCACTTGCCAGCTGACAAGCTCACCATCTTTAATTGCTGAGCCATCATACCCTCTAATCTTCTAGCCCAGTGATGGCGAACCTTTTTGTTGTGTGCCAAAAGCATGTGGGTGCTGGCACCCACAATGCAATGCGTCCTGCCCCCCCTGCACATGTGCATGCAATACCCCCGCCTTACCCCCTTACCTGCACTGCAGATGCACACACCTCCCAACTGATTTTCGGCCTGTTTGAGGCCATTTTCGCCCTCCCGGAGGCTCGAAGGAAGCATCTGCAACCTCGGGAGGCCAAAAACATGCCCATTTTGGCACTTCTGGTATTTCTGGAAGGACCGTTTTTTTGGCCTCCGGAGGCTGCAGAGGCTTCCCTCCAGCTTCTGGGAGGGCGAAAAAGGCCTCAAATGGGCTGAAAATCATCTGGGAGGTACGCGCATGTGCAGTGCAGGTAAGTTTGGCTGGGGCTTGCGTGCTTGCACAATGGCTCTGAATGCCACCTGTGGCACGCCTGCCATAGGTTCGCCATCATGGTTCTAGCAGATCATTTATTTTGAAGTCGGACATCTTGAAGTATCCAAATAAATAAAAGACCTCTGTTGGGAAAAAGAAACCTCACCAGCCTCCAAAGTCATTAAAAAGTAAAAATGTTCCTGGTGTTCAAATGAAATCTAAGTTAAGTCTGCTTTTACTCAAGTTCAGCTCCTGCTCACTTCATGGACTCACCCCTGTATTTCCTGTTGTGAAGGAGATATTTGCCAGTGCCTTTTCCTGGGAAGTTATTTTAATTTATCAGCCTAGCTTACAACCCATCCATGTATTACTATGATCTAATCTTTTGTTGTTGTTGTTGTTTTGGTGCCTTTCAGTTGGTACTGAATCCTGGCGAGTGTCTGAACTCTAGTCCCCTGCAGTGATCTTGGCAAGCTTTCAGAAGTTGCCTCCTTCCCAGAGAGGGGGACTGGCATAAGCCCCCAGCTGGCTTCATGCCTAAGGCTGGGACTAGAACTCACAGTCTTCGAGTTTCTACCCTGATGCTTTAATCATTACAACAAACTGGCTCTTTGATTTAATAAAAATCAGCCAAGGCCAGCTAGGTGCAGCTGTTTCAATGCAGATCGGGAGAGGGAAAAGAATAATAGCAGGGCAGTGATTTACCACTAGCAGGTGGTTGTTATGATAAACTGAGAATTCTGCAGTGCATGATCTAAAAGTTTATTCCTGGAATGTTGTACCGTAATGCCAGAAAAGTGGCGGGCATTTACAACAAGAAAAGCCACATTTTTCTTCCACTGAAATATTTTAAAATGAGACGAGAAAAACTGCGAGCAAATGAAGCAATGTTTTGGCCGGGTTTTTGGTTGAGTCTGCTCCAGCTGGCTCTTAACCAGAGGTGGTATTTAGCAGGTTCTGACCAATTCTGGAGAAATGGTAGCGGAAATTTTGAGCAATTCAGAGATCCGGCAAATACCATCTCTGATTGGAGATTTTACTGTATCCTTCCCCTGCCACGCCCACCAAGCCACGCCCACAGAACCGGTCGTAAAAAAATTTGAATCCCATCACTGCTCTTAGCATGTTTTGATACGCCTAAGTTACTTCTTGCCAGCCACCCTTTCTAGAAGAGATAGTCAGTTTTTCCATGTCTGCTGTCAGGATTCTAGCACCTACTTTTAGGGTACTGCGGTTACAGTATATATCTGTTCACAGT
The DNA here is from genome assembly GCA_015471245.1 of Laticauda colubrina. Classification (NCBI taxonomy): domain Eukaryota; kingdom Metazoa; phylum Chordata; class Lepidosauria; order Squamata; family Elapidae; genus Laticauda; species Laticauda colubrina. Next base: position 1,841,433 of record BLBF01000003.1, read on the forward strand.
TGCTCTTTTGTATTCTTGAAAAAGTTTGTTTCTCCTGGGCTACTTGCCGGTTTATTCAGTTACAAATGAAAATATTCTATTTTATGCTTTCTTTTATCCCATGGATTCCCTCCTCAACCCACAGTTGAAAGTACAGGTATATTCATTTAGTGACCATTTGAAGTTACAACTACACTGGAAAAAAATGACTTATGACTGTTGTTTACACATACAACTATTGCAGCATCCCTTGGTGACGTGATCAAAATTTGGACATTTAGCAACTGGTATATATTTATGATATATAGTGTTTCGGACTCATCACCTTTTGCAACCTTCTGACAAGCAAAGTCAACACACTGTTGTTAACAACTGCGGTGATTCACTTAACAACTGCATCAGCGAAGATCCTAAAATGAGGCAAAATTTACTTGACTGTCTTGCTCAGCAATGGTAATTTTGGACTCAAATGTCTAAAATCTAGGATTACCTGTCTACAAGCAGACCCAGAAATACTGAAAATATGCATGGAGTTTAAGGGGGAGCGATGACTCAGCGCTTAAAGATGATGACCTTGCCAGCTGGAAAGTGAGAGCCCAGATTCGAGACCCTAGCATTGTATGACAGGGTGAGCTCTCATTACTTGTCCCAGCTCCTGCCCTTCTAGCAGTTTGACAGCATGCAAATGCAAGTAGATAAATAGGTACCATATCTGATGGAAGGTAACAGTGTTAAGATCTTATGGCCACCATGACTATATGCATACAGTCATGCTGGCCATAAGACCATGGAAAAGGTCTTCAGACAATACTGGTTTCTTCGGCTAAGAAACAGAGATGACCATTGCTTGCAAGAATCAGACATGACTTGATAGGGAAACCTTTTATCTTTATACTGTACATGGTATTGCCTATAAAAGGGAGAGAGATGCTATTTGAGTCAGTACAAAACTAACTTGTAAAATAGCTAGTTCACACAAGAGGGAGCTCTTGATTGATTATTATTTCCTGCAGCAAGCAAGTCTAAAGGCCCTGTCACACTGCCCAACGGATGCAAAATGTTAGTAAAAAGGACACAACGGACGAGAAAAATGTTTCATCCATTGTTATCCGCTCTCAAAAGGGGCAAAAATTTGCATAACCGGAGCGGATAACACGGAAAGGAACGGATGGGGGGAGGACACAGACCGGATGGAAAGCGGATGCGGAATGGAAGCCCAGCGGATGGAAGCGGATGAGAGCAGATGGCACATCTGCAAGGCTTCCAGGGGGCCTCAGCAAAGCGGACGCGGAACGGATGAAGCGGATGCACAGCGGATGAAGCGGATGCAGAGCGGAAGCCTAGCGGATGCCTAGCATTAATTGCGCATGCGGGGAGGATGCATTGTGTAAGCCCCGTGGATATAAGGGAAGCAGCTCGGAGCAGGTCACCATTCAGAGAAAAGACCTGCTGCCGGACGGATTGACAGCCTTGCCTGCCCTGCCTGCCAGCCTTGCTGCAAGCCTTGCTGCCAGCCTCCCTGCCAGCCTTGCTGTCTGCCTGCCTGCCAGCCTTGCTGCCAACCTCCCTGCCAGCCTTGCTGTCTGCCTGCCTGCCTTGCTGCCAGCCAGTCTGCCTGCAAGCCTTGGTGCCTGCCTGCCTGCCAGCCTTTGTTCATACCTGCCTGCCAGCCTTGGTGCATGCCTTCCTGCCAGCCTTGGTGCCAGCCTCCCTGCCAGCCTTGGTGCCTGCCTGCCTGCCAGCCTTGGTGCCTGCCTTCCTGCCAGCCTCCCTGCCAGCCAGCAACCCCACAACCATGGGGAAGAACAGAAAGCCTCATCCATCTGCTGCCAGCCCTGGCAGGAGGGACAGGGCCACCATCCCACCCCCTGGCCCTCACTCTGGTTCTGCTGGGGCTTCTGTAGCACGGGCTCGCTCTTCTGGGGCTGGAGCTTCTGCTGCTTCTGCTTCTGGAGGAGCTGAGGATGCGGGGGATCAGACAAGCACTCCAGCACCAGCCACCTCCACAGCATCTGGACCCTTCACCCCTGAGACTGAACGACCAAGAGGAGTGCCAGAGACTCATTTTTGTTTTATAGCTTGTTGTTAATAAAGTCTGTCTTTGATTCACACACTTGCTTCATTTCTTTTTTTTAATAAAGTCTTGGTGGAAACTTTTAGAAATGGTTTAAGCCTTTGCAGGCTTGGGGAATGGGTTAAGATAGCAGTGGGATGGGCAGGGATACCTGTGGCATGTGTTAATAGCTGTGGGATGGGTAAGGATAGAAGTGGGATGGGCAGGGATACCTTTGGGATGGGTAATAGCTGTGGGATAGATAAATCTCCAGTGCAAGCATAGTGGGACTGGATGGTCCACCCTCCCAGGTGCCACACCTATGGCCCTTTTTTATCAATAACAATTTAATCATTGATCCACACATGTCAACATAAACACAACTCTTTATTAAATGCCCTGTTCATTGTCGGGCCATTCAACATACATGGCCCAATCTCATCAATGTGATGAGACAGGCTGAAGGAAGCATCCATTAATCATCTATCATCCTGTCTTGTCACTCCACTGCTCCAGCTGGGGAGTTGCACCAGTGTCTCAGGAGGTTGCGCTGTTTCTTCCCTTCACGTGAGGCTCTGTTGGGGCCTTGTACATCCTCAGTGTCTATCAGGTTTTGCCCTTGCCTCCATTCCCCAGGCTCCATGTCCCCATTGCTTTGTTGGAGGTCCACGAGACTGTTCTGCAAGACTGGGTTGCGGGTGCGCATGATATTGTGCAGGATGCAGCAAGCTTCCACGATGTTCCTCACGGTCTCTGGGCGATGCTGCATGGTGGTGAGAAGTACCTGGAACCTGTTGGCCAGGATGCCAAAGGCGTTCTCCACCACCCGCCTTGCCCTGGACAGCCTGTAGTTGAAGATCCTCTCTTCATGGGTGAGGAGTCTGGAGGTATAGGGCTTCATGAGATAGGTTCTGAGGGAGAAGGCGTCATCACCCACGATGAAGTAGGGCACATCTTGCGTGTCGTTGGGCAGGGGGTCTGGATCTGGGAAGCCCACGATGAGGTTGCGTTCCAGCCCCTCCTTGAGGTGACTGGAGTTGTATACCTGGGCATCTGAAGATGAGCCGTTGCCTGAAGCATCGATGTACATGAACTTGTAGTCAGCATCGACCATGGCGAAGAGGATGATGCTGAAGAAGCCCTTGTAGTTGTGATAAGTGGACCCCGACTTGGCTAGAGCTTTGCAGGCCACGTGCTTCCCATCTATGGCTCCAACGGTGTGGGGGAAGTTCCACCTCTGATACCACTGCTCTGCAACTTTCTTCCATCCTTCTTCAGTGCTGGGGCACTGGAGGAGCTCCTCCAGGTATTCTTCGATGATGGCCTGCACCACTTCTCTGACCACAATGCTGATGGTGTTGTGTGGCACCCTCCAGCTGTACTGCATGCTCCTGTACGTGGTCCCTGAGGCCAGATGGCGCAGAGTGAGTGCCACCTTGAGCCCAGGGTCCAGGCTGGGCCAGAAGTTGGTGCTCTGCTTGGTCAACCTGGGTGTCAGCCGCTCCACAACTTCGTCAAACATGGCTGGTGGCATCCTCATGAAGTTCTGGAATGCACGAGTGTCTTCGTTCCTGAGCTCCACCATCAGCTTGTTGTATAGTCCGTCCTCTGCTCTTCTGGTGAACCATCTTCGGATCCAGACTCTTTTTGGGTGGCTGCTTTTCTTCTCGCAGTAGAGTTCACAGAGCCTGCAGATGGCTTCGCACTGTTGCAGAAGGATGGTGGCTGCCAAAAGGACTGTGTTACGATCCACGGTCGATATGACTGGATGCTGTGGAAGAGCAAGAGTCAGATGAAGGCTGCAGAGGTCTGCACAGCTGGGCTGCTGGTCTGAAAGTGAGATGCAGGTGAGTTGCTCCCCCTCTTTATAGGCAGTATAGGTTTTCCCCTAGGTGTCCCTTTGCATCCTCTAGGCATCCTCTAGACATCCTTAATATCCGAGATAGGTCCCCTCTGCGAACGTTTTTTCCGCTTTAAATGCTTTGTATCCATTCTGCATCCGCTAGGCATCCGTTCTGCGTCCGTTCCGCTTCCTCCCTGCGTCAGTTTACTGCTGGAGTGGATGGAGTTGCGCGGATGCGCAGCAGATGCCTAGCGGATATAGCGGATGCATAACGGATGCCGAACGGATGCCTAGCGGATGCCTAGCAGATGCCTAGCGGATGCAGAACGGACACATTGGATACATTTTCCGCTCAAAAGTTTTGAGCAGCTCAAAACTTTCTGAGTGGATGAAACATCAATAAACGGATGCTGGACAGATAGAGAGGAAGCAAAACGGAGGCAGTGAGTACAGAACGGATGCATCGCGTTAATCAACGGATGACAAGTGTTTTTCTCCGTTTTACATCCTCTTTCCATCCATTGGTGCAGTGTGACAGGGGCTTTAGTTAGTGCTTTGGTAAAAGCTCAAACATAAGCTTAAATGCTGCCAGTGGCTTTCATTCTGCATCAAAAACATTGAAGAGCAGCGAAAGGCAGTGGGAGGAAAGCAAATTAATCTGTCCTCCTTTCCAAATAGAACCTGGCCCAGTGTTTCCTATTTTTTTCTCTCTCTCAGGGCCCCCTCTCACTTTATAAAATTATAGAAAGCCCCAAGAGAACTTTTATTTGTATGCATTATATTTGTCAATATTATTGTGAAATATTCAAATGAATATTGTACAATATTTACAACACTGTAAGTTGTAGTAATACAATAAATAATATACTTATTGGTATCATTACTATAATTAATATTACTCTGTTGCTTTCCATGTACACTGACAGCTTTTGCACTGGAGACAAATTCCTTGTGTGTCCAATCACATTTGGCCAATAACGAATTCTATTCTATTTATTCTTCTGTTCTGTTCTGTTCTCTTCTATATTCTATTCTATTCAAAATTCTTTTGTTCTATTCTATTCTTCATTCTTCTGTTCTGTTCTATTGTATTCTATTCTATTGTATTCTATTCTATTCTATCCTATCCTATTCTATTCTATACCACATCTCGGGTTAGGGTTAGTATCTAGTCCTTTGTCCCCAATGTATAGAGCTGAAGAAGCTTCTTGGATGGAGAAGCAAAATGTCTTCAACAATCAGAAAGTCCAGTTGCCTCTTGAAAAAAAGAACCTTTGGGATAGCTCTCAATAATGTTGTTATTGATTTGTTATTCGATATGTTACATTCTTTTTTTCTGTAATTTCACATAGCATGTTTATGGCAAATAAAATAGAATAGAATAGAATATTTTATTGGCCAAGTGTGATTGGACACACAAGGAATTTGTCTTGGTGTAAATACTCTCAGCATACATAAAGAAAAGGTACATTCGTTAAGAATCAAGAATCATAACGTACAACACTTAATGATAGTCAACAACCAAATCATACTAGGAAACAGTCAATATAAATCGTAAGGATACAAGCAACAAAGTTACAGTCCTACAATCACAAGTGGGAAGGGATGGGTGATAAGCAGTGATGAGAAGATTAACAGTAATAGTGCAGACTTTGTAATAGTTGAACAGTGTTGATGGAATTATTTAACAGAGTGATGGCTTTCAGGGGGAAAACTGTTTTTTTGTCTAGTTGTTCTGGTGTGCAATGCTCTATAGCGTCATTTTGAGGGAAGAAGTTGAAACAATTTATGTCCAGGATGTGAGGGGTCTGTAAATATTTTCACAGCCCTCTTTTTGACTCGTGCAGTATACAGGTCCCCTACTGAAGGCAGCTTGGTAGTAAATGTTTTTTCTGCAGTTCTAGTTGTCTTCTGAAGTCTGTGTCTGTCCTGTTGGGTTGCAGAACCAAACCAGACAGTTATAGAGGTGCAGATGACAGACTCAATAATTCCTCTGTAGCTCCTTGGGCAGTTTGAGCTTTCTGGGTTGGCGCAGAAAGAACATTATTTGTTGTGCTTTTTTGATGACGTTTTTGATGTCAGGTGTCCATTTTAAGTTTTGTGATATGGTAGAACCTAGAAATGTGAAGGTCTCTATTGTAGATAGTGTGTTGTCTAATATTGTAAGAGGTGGGAGGGTTTTTTCTAAAGTCTACCACCATTTCTACAGTTTTTAGTGTGTTCAGTTCCAGATTGTTCCGGTTATACCACAAGGCAAGTTGTATAATCTCCTGTCTGTATGCAGATTCATCGTTGTCTCAAATGAGACCAGTCACTGTTGTGTCATCAGCAAACTTCAGTATTTTAACAGATAGATCATTTGAGATGCAGTCATTGGTGTATAGGGAGAAGAGAAATGGAGATAGCACACAGCCTTGGGGGGAGGGGGGGGGTTCAGCAGGCTTACCAATTCTGGAGAACCAATAGCAGAAATTTTGAGTAGGAGACAATGGCTAACCACTTTTGAAAAACCTTGCTGAGAAAACTGCAGGCAGTCTTCAAAAACTGGACACAATTGAACAGAAGAAAGAAAAAACAAACAAAGTTATTACACTTATACACAGTTGCCTGGGAACTTACAATTCTAGAATTGTAGCTTTCACAACCAACTATCTAAGGCAGGCATCTTCATACTTGGCGGATTATAAAGTTGCCAAGGCTGGACACCTCTAGTCCAGTGGTGGGATTCAAACTATTTTACTACCGGTTCTGTGGGCATGGCCTGGCGGGCATGGCAGGGGAAGGTTCCTGCAAAAAAACCCCATTCCCTCCCTACCCCACAAACCTGCTTTCCAGCTCCGTTCTCCTGTGCAGGGCAACAAAAGAAGCCCCAGCCGATCAGCTGGGACTTGGGAGGCTGTTAGGGATAACATTGTTCACCCTAACTGGTTTAGGTGAAATAATAACCATGAATCATAGTTAGTGTATGCAGCTTTAACTGTGAAATAGCAACTATGGGAGTGGTTATGAAAACCATATAAAAGTAGCAAGGCTACAGCTTGCTCTCTCTCTCTCTGGCTTTGATGATCACTGATTACTGCTTGGAAGCAAGACTGCATTGCTCGAACGGGAGAGACAACAAAGGACTGATTTATAATTGAACTGACCTTGGATATTCTACATGGACTTTGCTAACTGAATATCCCTGAATGGACTGACTACATGGTAAATGAATATTGGACTGTTTTCGACTATGCTATAAACTTATACTGGAATAAAATATATTCTTGATAGCACAAGCGTATCTGTTATTTTTACTGTATGTTAATAAACATACAAGTTTAGCTCACTCATTTATCTGTGTGCCTATCTGACTAACGCTGCACATTCTGTTTAGCTTGTCTACCTAACCCTGGTTGGGGAACCCAGGCTTAACACTGGTTATGGGCCCAGAGGTTGCAAAGTCAGTTTAACTAGGTTAAACAGATTTATGTAAAAAGTGAGAGTTTGTGTTGTTATACATTACAGTAAACAGACAGCTGTGTTTTATTAATTATATTTTTATATCCATATAAGAAAACATGGCACAAGTCAATTTACAAAGTTTGTCCCTTATATCCAAGCTGGATGGAACAAACTATGTAAGTCTACAAAATGTAGTCTACTTCTACGAAGTGAAGGTCTGTGGAACATAATTGAAAATCCACCAAACGTAGAAGAATGGGATCCAGAGGATGAGGAAGACAGACTAAAGATAGAAGAATTTAAGCATAAAAATCAACAAGCTATTTGCATAATTGCGTTAACCTTAACTGATCAACAGCTTGTTTATATCCACGGAGAGAAAACGGCTTTTGGGTGTTGGCAGAAGCTGAAGAGAATTTATGTCCGAGATAAGGTTGGTGCACATATAAATCTAACACGGAAGCTTTTCAGGACACATCTCCAAACAAATGGTGATATGCAGAGTCATTTAAAAACTATGCAAAGCATTTTCCAAGAATTAAATGAAAAAGAGCTTATTTTCTCTGAACTACACCAAATTTATATAATTCTATCTTCCCTTGATGAAAGTTATGATAACTACGTAACTTCACTTGAAATTTTGCCAAAGGAAAATTTAACTTTAACTGATATAACTGGCAGATTGATTGAAGAGGCCAGAAGAAGGCATGAAAGAGATGAATTAAGGAGGAAGCAACCTCAAAAAGAAGATAATGAATCTCCTACTGCATACGCAATTAAAAAGTGCTTTAATTGTGGAGGAAGAGGACATTTGGCAAGATTTTGTAAAAAGGCAAAGCGCCAGAACGCTGGTCAGAATACTACAAATCATCAAAAGATAAATACAAATTTAGAGTTAGCCATGTATACTAACGGAGCTGTAAAAAATAATTTATGGGTGGTTGACAGTGGGGCATCCCATTGTATAACAAATGATAACAAAAATTTTATTAAAATGTCCCAGAGTAAACAGCAGATATCGTTAGCCAATGGCTGGAAACTGAAAGCTAAAGATGAAGGTATAGCATATTGTTCTTTTATAAAAGAGAATGTAAAAATGTTATATGTACCACAACTTAAGTTTAATTTAATTTCAGTTAGAATTTTGGTTAAACTTGGATATGTAGTTACATTTAAGGGAGATAACTGCATACTTGAAAAAGATGATAAGAAAATTACTGCATCTTTAAGAGATGGATTATATGTGTTAAATGATGATGGTTTAAAGGTGGCTAACACAATTTATGAAAATAAGACACCTCATGATGAATGTATTCACTTGTTACATAGAAGGCTAGGGCATTTAAATTTTAAAATGCTTTAGAAAACTGTTGAATTGTCTAAGGGAATAAGTTTGAAATCTTGTAATAAGTATTTGCAATGTAATGCCTGTAATCAAAATAAGAGCAGGGTCATACCGGCTAATAGAGTTGATGGATTTACAACTAAAGAACCTTTAGAAGTAGTATTTGCTGATTTAATAGGTCCGAAAAACCAAGTGTAGGAGGAGCTCGCCACATACTAAGTATAATGGATCACTATTCAAGATATGGGTTTTGCTATTTAATGAAGAGCAAAACTGAAACATATCAAAATCTATTTAATTGGCTAAAATTCGCTGAAAGAAAAACCAAAAGGAAATTAGTGACTCTCATCACTGACAATGGCACAGAATTTACAAATCATAAATTTAAAAACAGACTAAGACAGTTAGGGATTCAACATAAAATGTCTGCACCATATAGGCCACAACATAATGCCTTTATAGAGAGAAGAGGCCAAACATTACAATCAATGGCACAAACTATGATGTCTGATTCAGGATTACCTGACAATTTATGGGGAGAAGCAATAATGTGTGGTAATCATATATTAAATAATGTTGTTAATTCAACAACAGGTGAATTACCATTCACACTGTGGCATGGTACAAAACCTGATTTAAGTTACATGCACACATTTGGAGCACCAGCATGGGTGCATATCCCTACACAACTTAGATACAAAGGACAGCATAGAGCTAAAAGATTGATTTTTGTAGGTTACACCTCTAATCATAGATCTTACAGATTCTGGGAACCAGGTACATCTAGAGTTTACACCAGTGCTAGTGCAAAATTCCTAGAACATGTAGGATGGAATAGATTAGAGCAAGATTTAAATAATGAAATATTTATTGAACCCTACAAAAGGCAGAAAGATGAGATTAACTGTAAGAAGAGTCCAATTAAAGAAGAAGTCCACGAAGAGCAAATAGGACCAGAACAAGAGTAAATAGTTGATCAGGAAGAGTTACATGATCAAGAACAATTAATAGAGGAAAGTCCACCTGTAAGTCCTATAATACCTAGACGTACTACACGTGTAACTAGACCACCTGATAGGTATCAAGCAAGTATAGTTTGCCAAGTAACTAAAGTTCCAACTAGTGTAGATGAACTTAGGATGTATCCTGCTAAGGATCAGGAGAATTGGCAAAAGGCAATGGAAAAAGAACTAAATTCATTAAAGGTAATGAAAGTGTATGAAGATGCCAAATTACCTCCAGGAGAAAAATCCATTGGGTGCAAATGGATATTTAAAGTAAAAACTGGAAATGATGGGACTGTTACCCATAAAGCTAGGTTAGTAGCTCAAGGATTTAATCAAACTGCATCTGATTACGATGAAGTTTTTGCGCCAAGCCTTAAAGCTACATCTTTAAGAACAGCATTAGTGTGGGCAGCTAAGAAAAACTATATAGTTAACCATTTGGATGTAGAAACTGCTTATCTACATGCACCATTGCAGCACACTATATATTTAAGAAAACCAATTGGCATAAAAGAAAATAATGTAAATAACAATGATTGTTGGAAACTCAAAAAGAGTCTTTATGGATTAAAACAATCTGGGTTTGAGTGGAACCAATATATTGTGAAAGAGTTAAACAATATAGGTTTTAAATCTGGTTTAGCAGATCCGTGTGTATTTAAAAGAGAAAATAATGGAACGGTGTCATTATTATTGTTATTCACTGATGATATTGCTTTAATAACTAAAACTAATAATGAGGCTAATGAGATAATATCATTATTAGACAAGAAGATAAAAATAAAGCATCTAGGTGAAATTAAAAGATATCTAGGATTGACAATAAATAAAACAAACCATGGTTTTAAAATATCTCAAGAAGATAAAATTTGCCAATTACTTAAAAATTATAAGATGGAACTTTGTAAACCGGCAAAGACTCCAATGAGTCAAGAAGTTTGCCAAATTAATGATCAAAGTCCAAAGTTTGATAAGTCCATATATCAATCTTTGATTGGTAGCTTATCATATATAAGCAATTGGTCAAGGCCAGATATTGCTTATAGTGTAAATCAGCTGGCACATTTTAATTCAGATCCAAAAGAATATCATTGGAAATCTTTAAAACGAATATTGAGATATCTGAAGGGAACTATAAACCATGCATTATATATAGAGCCAAAGGGTGATTTGAGTCTTAGTGCTTATGCAGATGCAAGTTTTGCAACTGATATAAACACTAGAAAATCAACATCTGGTATGGCTATATTATTTGGTAAGACACTGATAGGATGGAGGTCAATCAGACAACAGCATATTAGCTTATCTACAATGGAAGCTGAATTTTCATGTCTGTCATTATTATGCACTGATTTGATTTTCTACAAACAGTTGTTGTTGGACATGGGAATAACTATAAAAGATCCCATTATGGTATATGAGGATAACCAAGCAGCTATAAAGTTAGCTACTAGTATTGCTGTAAAAACTAGATCAAAACATACTGACCTAAGATATTTGAATGTAAGAGAAGCAGTGAAGAATGAACTGATAAGATTGGAATACTGCATGTCAGAAGAAAACATTGCAGACCAATTTACAAAAGCTCAAGGAGCAACTAAGTTTAAAGAAAGTTGCGAAAAATATAATTTAAAAATGTAAATGATTCATAGTTATTATGTAACCTAAAAGGGGAGAATGTTAGGGATAACATTGTTCACCCTAACTGGTTTAGGTGAAATAATAACCATGAATCATAGTTAGTGTATGCAGCTTTAACTGTGAAATAGCAACTGTGGGAGTGGTTATGAAAACCATATAAAAGTAGCAAGCCTACAGCTTGCTCACTCTCTCTCTCTGGCTTTGATGATCCCTGATTACTGCTTGGAATCAAGACTGCATTGCTCGGACGGGAGAGACAACAAAGGACTGATTTATAATTGAACTGACCTTGGA
>BLBF01000003.1:1868015-1882976 GCA_015471245.1 Laticauda colubrina
TATCTCTCTCTCTCTCTCTCTCTCTCTCTCTCTCTCTCTCTCTCTCTCTCTCTCTCTCTCTCTCTCCCTCTCTCTCTCTCTCTCTCTCTCTCTCTCTCTCTCTCTCTCTCTCTCTCTCTCTCTCTCTCTCTCTCTCTCTCTCTCTCTCCCTCCCTCTCTCTCTCTCCCTCTCTCTCCTCTCTTGGGCTTTGAACTTGCTTCTTGTTCCTGTCAAATAAATGTATTCTGATTGGTTGTCAGATTCTCATGGCACCATGCAGGGGTAACGTTGTAGGTTTCTTGAGTCCCAGTCTTGGTTGAATCTTGCTGGGTGATGATGTAATGAAGAAGGTTGTGTTATGAAAGGGTGTTGGGCAATTCCTATAATAGCTTCATGGCTTTGTCCTTGTTTGGACATTGAGTAAGGGCTAATTCTGTCATGTCCTGAAGGTGAAGGTCTTTTGTTTTGTAGATAAGCTTGTAAGTTGGTTGGCACTAAAATATCTGCTGGGGGTTGGGGGGAAAGGAGGGAAGGGAACTGAGCCTCTGCATTTCTGTCTGTAGAAACATGTTTCTCCTTTAGGGAAAATATCACATTCTGTTTTTTTAATGTTATCTAGAATATTTCATTCTTCTAGGAGAAGAAAGGGTCCTAAATTTCTACACGGTCATTAAGCAATGGTTCTTAAGCAAATTACACAGGTGAAAGTAATCATGCAGTCATTAAGTAAATCTGGTTTCCCCTATTGGCTTTACTTGTCGTAATCTCCCTGCTAAACTTGCAAATGGAAAACATGTAACCCCAGATGTCATAATACCACAATACCATTTAAGTATGCTAGTTACAAGGTGCCCACATTTTGATCTTATGACTTCAGGGACACTGCAACAGTCCTAAGTGTGAGCACCAGTCGTTAGTTAGAACCTGGGATTATTTGCAAGGTGCAAACAAGCTTGAGAAATAAGGCGATGCATAATCAACTCAAATGGAATAGCTTTCAGGGTAGCATGCAAGATTCTTGTAGTTGTAATATTGGATCAAGTGCTCTTTTCAGTAATAAGGTTGGTATGAATGGGAAACCAGGCAAGCTCCATTTCCCTGTTCTTTGTCAGACTAAGAAATCCATTTTGGCTCAAAATAGCTGTTCATCGCAGGTATAGGAGTGCCTAGAATTGGTGGGATAAAGGGGTTTCCCCACCTCATTATCTAGCCTGAGGTATGTTATTCTTTGTCGATTTATTTATTTGATTTGTCAATCGCTTATAGATATTAGGTATCTAATATTAGGTATCTAAAACATAGTTATGAATACATGAAATGGATACATATCAGAAAAATAAAAAGAATCAGGAGGACAGGGACCGTAGGCACGTTGGCGTGCTTATGTACGCCCCCTACTGACCTCTTAGGAAAGGGGTCAGGTCAATAGTAGACAGTCTAAGGTTAAAGTTTTTGGGGTTTGGGGAAGAAATCACAGAGTCTAGGTAGAGTATTCCAGACATTGACCACTCTGTTGCTGAAGTCGTATTTCCTGCAATCAAGTTTGGTGTGGTTAACCTTGAGTTTATATCTATTGTGTGCTCTTGTATTGTTGTGGTTAAAGCTGAAGTATTCATTGACAGGTAGGACACTGCAATGTATAATTTTATATACTATACTTAGATCGGACCGAAGTTCTAGGTTTTCTAGGTCTAGAATTTCAAGTCTGGTGGCATAAGGTGTTCTGCAATGAGTAGAGGAGTGGAGAACTCTTCTTGTGAAATATTTCTGGACTTTCTCAACTGTGTTAATATCAGATACATAATGTGGTTTCCAGACTGATGAGCTGTATTCAAGTATTAGTCTAGCAAATGTTTTGTATGCTCTAGTTAGTAGTGTAATATTACCAGAGAAAAAGCTACATAAGATTAGGTTAACAACTTTTAACACCTTTCTGGCGATGTAGTTACAGAGTCTCTAGCACTTAGATCATTAGAGATGAGTATTCCAAGGTCCTTGACAGAGTTTGGATCATCAACAAGGTCTTGACTATTCAGCTTGTATTTTATTTTCTGATTTTTTTTGCCAATATGTAAGACAGAGCATTTATTTGTTGAGATTTGAAGTTGCCATTTGTTTGACCATTCTGATACATAGTCAAGGTCTTTTTGAAGGGTAGCAGTACTGTCTGTGGTGTTGAATAACTTTACATCATCAGCCAAGAGGACGCAGTTGCTCTTAATATGATCACAAAGGTCATTTATGTAGAGTATGAAGAGAGTTGGTCCTAGAACACTGCCTTGGGGGACACCACTATTGACAGGTACAGAATTTGATAGGGCATTTCCAATTTTGACCATTTGTTGTCTGTTTGACAGGAATGCTTCTATCCAGTTATTCAGGTGTCCAGAGATACCGTAAGATTTTAGTTTTAGGAGTAGTTTGTTGTGTACCACTGAATCAAAGGCTTTACAGAAGTCTATGTAAATCGAGTCTATTGCTTTGCCCTGATCGAGTTGTGTAGTTCATATGTTTTTGCAGTGAAAGAGTTGCAGATTACAGGATAATTTTTTTTCTGAAACCAAATTGTTTATTAGAGAGTAGGTTGTTTGTTTATAAGTGGAGGATAATGGATTGATTAATAATTGATTCCATGACTTTACAGGTGACGCAGCATAAAGAGATTACTCTGTAATTTTCAACTAGGCTGAGGTCTCCCTTTTTGAAGATGAGGATGACCATTGCTGGTGACCATAGTTTCGGCAAGGAGCTGGTCCTGAAAGATTTTTCAAAGATTATGCTTAGAGGTTTGACTATGGCAGTGGATAGCTTTTTAAAGAAATAGGCACATATTCCGCCTGGTCCAATAGATAGAGATGGTTTTAGATTGCGTAGTGCTTTTTCAACATTGTCTTATGTAAAATCGATATGTACTAGATCATTGTAGTCTGTGGTTTGATTAGGAAATACTGGGCATGATCTATTGCTGTTTAGAAAGACTGAGCCAAAGAATGTGTTGAAGGTGTTGGCTTTAATGGTGTTGTCGTTGCAGTCTTTACCATTCGGTCCTTTCAGGGGTGGGATGGACCTTGAGTCTTTTAGTTTGTTGTTTACATAATTGTAGAAAGCGCAGGTGGAATTGATGCATAGAAGGTTTTCCTCTTGTTTAATGTGATAATTGGTGCATTCAGTCTTTATCTAGTGGCATAAATTTTTGTATCGGCTTTTGAAGTTGGCAACGTGACCAGATTTGTTTTTTCGCCAAAGTGATCTCTTTTTGGATTGAAACTTCCTTATTGTTTTGGATAATCTATTTTTTCTGGTTTTGAGAGTTATTAATGGTACATGTAGTTTGATGACTGTTTTGACTTCAAGTAAAAATATGTTGTAATGATCTTCTACAGTGTTGCATCCAGAGAATAGAAATTGCCAACCAAGGGAGATCGTTGTCTGTAAGATCATAGTTGCCTTCTTTGAAGTTATAATTGGGAATCACATAGTTGTGAACCTAAACTTGGGCTTTTAAAGAAATGCAGAGGCAACACCAGCCCCATGTAGATAATATGTGAAGCTAAATTCAATTGATGACTTTTCACAGTTAGCTAACTTTTCCCTTTTCTTTTAAACTGAATTCAGATTTTTTTTCACAATGAGGCATTGCTCGAGAAAGCGTTTCTAGACAAAATGGCAACTGTGCATTCTGCTTTAGGCCAGGGGGTCTCCAACCTTGGCAACTTTAAGCCTGGTGGACTTCAACTCCCAGTCTCCCACTTTTTTGCCTGGTGACTTGCACTAAACCAAACTGGCTTGGTTTAAATATTACAATTAAACATCACCAGATCTAATTTTTCTTCCCAAAACATGTAGATGTCAGCTTGCATGCACTGAGTTTCAATAAAGTGAAGATTTTTCTTTCAAGAATTATACTGAAAAATATGTTTTAAATCTTTGATGAGAATTAAAAGATCTTTCAAACTCCAAGATTGTGCTCACTCAACACACTGAATCATAAGTTAACCAACTACATTTTAGGCTGATGTGATGTATAAACTCAGGCCCTGAGGTTAATTTGTGGTTCAATTTGTCATAAGAACCTAGAATCTTGGACTGACTAAATCATGATTCAACTTATCGTCTCAAATGAAGCCTGAATCAGAAAGTAGTTTCAGTTCTATAGATCGTTGTGCAATTTGCATTAGATTATAGACTCATAGAATCATATAGTTGGAAGAAACCCTGGAAGTCTTTTCATTTATCATGTCTTCATGTATTATGTATTTATCAGACTTCTGATTTCCAATTCTTCAACTGCCATTCAGAAGTTGGTCGAACAGTCTTCTGTAATCTGTTTACAAAGGTGCAACTCTCTACCAGATTTTCCAGCTGACCAGCCTTTCATCCCCCAATTCTTTTAATCAATTTGGATTAAAAGACAATTGAAGCTGATCTGACCTGTTTTAAGTATCTGCATATTGTTTCGTACATCAGGATGTTGTAAACCCAGGCAAGTTATAAGTGTCAGAGTGGATTGCTTGCAGGGACTCTTAGCCAGTGGACTCAGTCACTTTTTATCCTTTCAGGTTAGCCAATGGAGTAGAACTCAGACCATAGTAAGTTAGAGGGTTCTAGCACTTAGATCATTGGAGATGAGTATTCCAAGGTCCTTGACAGAGCTTGGATCATCAACAAGGTCTTGACTATTCAGCTTGTATTTTATTTTCTGATTTTTTTTTTGCCAATATGTAAGACAGAGCATTTATTTGTTGAGATTTGAAGTTGCCATTTGACCATTCTGGAATACAGTCAATATCTTTTTGAAGGGTAGCAGTATTGTCTGTGCTATTGAACAGCTTTAAATATGTTAAAGTATGTTAGGAAAAAGAATAACAACAAGGAAAAGATAGGCCTACTTAATGGGAGCAGAGGGCAAGAAGGTGATAGGCAGCAGGGAGAAAGCAGAGCTGCTTAATTCTTTCTGTCTTTATCCAAAAGGAAGAAATAGTGCAACCTATCAAAAGCAACACTGAGAGAGACAGGACAGGTACGCAAGTCAAAATAGGCAAGGAAATAGTAAGAGAGAATACCTACGGTATCTATCTTGGAAGAGTTCAAATTGCAGTATTAAATGGATTACATCCCAGGGTTCTTATAGTGCTTGCAGACATGATCTCGGAGCCACTGAATGTAATCAGAAGAATAGAATTGGAGGGGATTTTGGAGATATTCTAGTCAAAACTCCTGTAGTACAACTCCTGTATTATCAAAAAACTAGAAAAGAGTTGATGTGGGAACAATCTACAAAAAGAGAAAAAATAGATCCATGGAACTATAGGCCAATGAGCTTCATATCAATACCTGGAAAACTGGAAAAGATAATTAAGCAGTGGGTTTTAAAGAAATGAAGGAAATTCAGCTTTGCCTATGTTATGATTTGGAACCTTTAAATGGGCATCAAGTATACTTACTTCCTTTCTTAATCACTTTTGGAAATTGTTTGTTAATTGATTTTTTATATTAAGAATCTTCAAAATGAGAAGTTTCTTCATGCTGGGTGATTCTGCTTCAGTTCTCAATGAAAGAAGCTTTGTGTTCATTTAAGAACTTTTTAAAAAATATTCTGAAATAAATAGCCAAAAGGAGATTAGAATGTTGATTTTGGAAAGTTATAAATAGATGAAGAATGGATGGATTCAAAATAGGATTTTGAAATTAACTAGAAGACTCCTTCCTATGCATGGGTTACCAGACAGAATAGTATCAGATCAGGGGGTACAATTTATGGCACGCTTCTGGCAGACCCTGTTTGCGAAACTGCAGGTTCAAGCGTGTCTGTTGTCTGGCCATCAGCCCAAAACTGATGGGGGACAGAGAGAGTGAATGCTATTTTGGAGCAGTACCTCTGCTGTTTCAGCAATACTCAACAAGACAATTGGGTGGAAGTGCTGCCGGTGGCAGAATCTGCTTACAACAATGCTCAACATACATCTACCCATGTGTCCCCGTTCTTTGCCAACCATGGTTTTCATCCACAACTTTTTCCTTTAGCCCCATCTGTCTCCCCAGTTTCAGCAGTGGATATGTTCTTGCAAGAGTTAAAAGCCGTGCACCACATGGTCCAAGACCAACTAGAGAGAGCCAAGGAGGACTACAAACGTTTTGCAGACTGACATAGTTGCGATGTTCCACCTTTATTTGTTGTAGGTGATCGGGTTTGGCTCTCTACTCGATATTTACCAATGACACGGCCATTTTGTAGTGATCAACAAAACAAACGACCCAGGAGATTACAGCACAAGATCCAGGATATCTCCACAACAAAACTCACAAGGCCATCACACAGCCCATTATACCAACATCAATTCCATCAACCAATCAAGAGGCAACAGCGCAGCCAACCAGCTCAGCACACCAGCCCTCACCACCAGTATTTATAGAGAGACAACAGCTCCGACCACACACTGCTTGCACTGGCACAAAGCCGAAAGCACCAGACTGAGGATGGCAAGTGGGATCTTGCTGAAACGTTGCCAAGATACTCTTAATCTTACATGGGAAAAGACCTGAACACACCTAAACCTACATACCTGTAGCCGTGAAAATCTACGAAAACAAATACACGCACACACACGTATATATGGGTTTTTCTCAATCAGGAGCAAATGACAAGGCTTTAAAGATTTGTTTATAAAGAAGAGATTTTTCTATTTTTCAGAGAAAGTGATACATTGGTGTTTAAAGTTGGCTTATTTAAGGTTAAAATGTAGATGTTCAGGAGTTTCTGAGAGGAGATAAACAGAAAATGATAAGAAATTAACTTGTCAGAATAAAGATCAGGATTTTTAATATGTTGTTATTTCTGGTAGCTCTTAACATAATTTTCATGACTAGGTTTGAATGATTAGATTTTAAAGATTTGTTTACAGATAAAGAAGTATGGGAAGAAGAGATTTTTTATTGTATTTTCAGAAAAAAAGGTAATTACTGTGTTCACTCTCAAGGAAAAGTACATGAAACTGATTTATTTGATTAAAGTTAAATATATTGTTGTTATTTTTGGTAACAATGGACTTTTTGCTGATTAAGATTGAATAATGTGGTTTTATAATTCATTTACAGATAAAAGATAAGACACGAGAAGAAGATATTTTTAGCTGAAATTTTAGAGAAGGTGACAAGTTACTGAAATTGTAGTCGTCCTAATCAAGGGGAAAATCATTTCTTTATATATCTTTTTTTCCCTTTTTTTTTTTTTGCATTTTTATTTTTATACTTTTCTGAATTTCAGTAGTTTTTTTACCTTTGTATTTTTAAATACAAAGTGGCACAGGCACCATGTAGGATAGACAGGCAGAAGACGAGCAAAGTGCATCCATCCATGAACACCAACAAGCATTCAGAAGACATGAGCGCTTCTGATGAGTGTTTCTTCACCACACTTGGACAGATTAAAGCATTGTTTCAACTGGGAAACTGTGAGCATTCTAGAACAGGGGACCCCAATCCCTGCAGTGGTGGGATTCAATTTTATTTTCACTACCGGTTCTGTGGGAGTGGCTTGGTGGCTGTGGAAGGATACTGCAAAATCCTTATTCCGTCCCCACCCCACTAACCTGCTTTCCAGCTCCGTTCTCCTATGCAGGGCAACAAAAGAAGACCCAGCCGATCAGCTGGGGACTCAGGAGGCAGAGAACAGATGGGGGCAGGGCAAGTCAGAGGTGGTATTTGCCAGTTCTCTGAACTACTCAAAATTTCCATTATTGGTTCTCCAGAACTGGTCAAAACCTGCTGAATACCACCTCTGAATCCCTGGTCCATGGACTGGCACTTGTTCTGACCAAGGCTTCCTGAGACCATAATTAAGCACACGCTTAGTTAAGCCCATGTCACACAGCACCAACGGATGGAAAGAGGGTGTAAAACGGAGAGAAAGACTTTCCATCTGTTGGTTAACGCGATGCATCTGTTCTCTACTCACTGCGTCCGTTTTTCATACTCTCTATCCGTCCAGCATCCATCTACTGAAATTTCATCCACTCAAAAAGTTTTGAGCTGCACAAAGCTTTTTGAATGGATAAAGTATCCAATGCGTCCGTTATACATCCGCTACGCATACGGGGAATGTCCATTATACATCCATAGTTATCCATTACGTGTCCGCTATATCCGCTAGGCATCCGCTGCACATCCGCGCAACTCACATCCGCTCCAGCGGAAAACAGACACAGGGAGGAAGCGAAACGGACACGCAGCGTTAGTAGCACGGACGTAGAAAGGATGAAAGCGGATGCAGCTTGCATAGAAAGCATTAAAACGGAAAAAACGTTCATATAGGGGACATATCTTGGATATTTAGGATGTCTGGAGGATGCCTAGAGGATGCAAAAGGACACCTAGTGGAAAACCTATATTTCCTATAAAAAGGGGAAGGAAATCACCTGGATCTCAATTTCAGTCCAGCAGCCCTGGTGCGCAGACCTCTTCAACCTTCATCTTGCTCTTGCTTTTCCACAGCATCCAGTCATCTCCACCATGGATCGTCGCACACTCCTTTTGGTAGCCACCATCATTCTGCAACAGTGCGAAGCCCTCTACAGGCTCTTTCACCTGTTCTACGGGAAGGAGGCATCCAAGAAGTGTCTGGGTCCGAAGATGGATCACGAGAAGAGCCGAGTACGGACTGTATAACAAGCTGATAGTGGAGCTGAGGAACGAAGACACTCGTGCATTCCAGAACTTCATGAGGATGCCACCAGCCATGTTTGATGAAGTTGTGGAGCGGCTGAGACCCAGGTTGACCAAGGAAAACACCAACTTCCGGCCCAGCCTGAACCCTTCAGGCAACGGGTCATCTTCAGATGCCCAGGTATACAACGCCAGTCACCTCAAGGAGGGGCTGGAACGCAACCTCATCATGGGCTTCCCAGATCCAGACCCCCTGCCCAACGACACACAAGATGTGCCCTACTTCATCGTGGGAGATGACACCTTCTCCCTCAGAACCTACCTCATGAAGCCCTACACTTCCAGATGCCTCACCTGTGAAGAAAGGATCTTCAACTACAGGCTGTCCAGGGCAAGGCGGGTGGTGGAGAACACCTTTGGCATCCTGGCCAACAGGTTCCAGGTACTTTTCACCACCATGCAGCATCGTCCAGAGACCGTGAGGAACATTGTGGAAACTTGCTGCATCCTGCACAATCTCATGCGCACCCGCTACCCAGTGTTGCAGAACAGGCTCGTGGACCACCAACAAGGCAATGGGGACATGGAGCCTGGGGAATGGAGGCAAGGGCGAAACCTGATAGATACTGTGGATGTGCAAGGCCCCAAGAGAGCTTCATGTGAAGGGAAGAAGCAGCGCAACCTCCTGAAACACTGGTGCAACTCCCCAGCTGGAGCAATGGAGTGGCAAGACAGGATGGTAGATACTTAATGGATGCTTCCTTGAGCCTGTCTCATCACACTGATGAGATTGTGCCATGTATGTTGAATGGCCCTACAATGAACAGGGCATTTAATAAAGAGTTGTGTTTATGCTGAAATGTGTTGATGAATGATTACATTGTTATTGATAATAAAGGGCCATAGGTGTGGCACCTGGGAGGGTGGACCATACAGTCCCACTATGCTTGCACTGGAGGTTTATCTATCCCACAGCTATTACCCATTCCACAGGTATCCCTGCCCATCCCACTGCTATCCTAACCCATCCCACAGCTATTACCCATCCCACAGATATCCCTGCCCATCCCACTGCTATCCTTACCCATCCCACAAGCATGCAAAGGCTTAAACCATTTCTAAAAGTTTCTACCAAGACTTTATTTACTAAAAGAACTGAACCAAGTGTGTGAAGCAAAGATAAACTTTATTAATAACAAACTGTAAAAGCAAAATGACCCAAGTAAAGTGTCCCAAGCAAAGATAAAGTCAACAGGTAGCAATCCAGTCTCTGGCACTCTTCTCAGTCACTCTGAGGCGTGCCCATAGTCTCAGGGGTGAAGGGTCCAGGTGCTGTGGAGGTGGCTGCTGCTGGAGTGCTGGTCTGAGGCGCCATTGGGGTGCCTGGCCCTGAGAGGACAACAGGGGATGGTGTATGGAGGAAGCTCTCAGAGAGCTGGCTCAGTCCTGTGATGTTGAGAGCCCCTTCCTTCATGACATGGGGTGTCAGTCCCAAGACCAATGACAGATGTTCTGAGGCCGGACTTGGCTGTGGGGTGGAGGAAGGAGGAGTGTAGTGGGGCTGTCTGGTCTGCAGCTGAGCGAGGTGAGGCGTGGGTGGCATCTGTGGCGTGGGTGGCATCTGTGGCGTGGGTGGTATCGGTGGCGTGGGTGGCATCGGTGGTGTGTACGATGTACCTGTGCCTGGACTGGGAAGGGCTGCCTGTGCTGCTGGAACTCCTGGTAGCTGTAGCCTTGGTAGGTGAGGACCTGTGGAAAACCTTGGAAGGGCTGTGACATCACCTGGGGTGGAGGAGCAGACCTGGACTGGGTCAGAGCAGGTTCATCTGGGCCTGGAAGGATGTGCAGAAGACCTGTGATCCTCTCCTTTATCACCTGGTACTGTGATTCGGACATGTCCATGAGGATCTGGTTGACGTAGGTGAGGAAGGGCTTGCGGTTTGAGGATGGTATGTCAGTGTGTACCAGCTGAGAGAGGAGATCTACGCTGCTTTTGATGGTGTCCCTGATCTCCAGCAGGACAGTGTGGCTCTGCCCCTTCGGTCTGCCTCTCTCCCTGCTTTCTGTGGAGGTGGAGCTAGGGGTGGGTGTGGGTTGGTCTCTGGTGTCAGCACCCTCTCCTTGCTCCCACTGCGTCAGAGGGTCCTCCATGTGCTCCGCCATAGGGAGTTCAGCTGTCGGGAGGGTCTCCATCGTGGGGTGCTCCAAAGATACCTGCCTGGACACAGGAGCTGACTCTTGGCCAGAAGAGGACTGGCTCTCTGTGGGCTGCCTGAGAGAGAGGGTTGTGAGAGGGGCTGCTCCTCGGCGGTGGATCTCACCCTCCAAGAAGCTGCACTTGGCCATCACGTAGGTCTCCCAGTCGGTGAGCTTGACCGCGGCCTGGCCAGACTTCTTGAGTTGCAGCTTCCCATACCAGATGTGCATGTGCTTCCACCACCCGAGGAGGACCTCCAAAGTGTAGCCCAGGCTCTCTGCCTTCTCTCTCCAAGCCACCTGCTTCCTCTTGGTGTCTCGATAGAGCCTGTGTCCCTTCCGCCATAGGTACTCATTCTCCCTCATCCATTCAAGCACCTCATCCTCATGTTCCTCTTTGATGGAGTACTGCCTCCTCTCCCGTTCTCGCGTATGCCTCTTCCTCCCTCTGGCAGGGCCTTCTGAGCCCTCATCAGAAGGGCTTTGAGGTTCTAGGGGCTGGTCCACCACACCACCACCATCACCAGCAGCAACAACAGCAGCAGCAAAAGCAGCACCAGCAGCACCAGCAGCAGCACCAGCAGCACCAGCAGCACCAGCAGGACCAGGATCATCATCAGCAGAGTAAGCACCAGCAGCACCAGCAGGATCAGGAGCACTAGCAGCACCAGCAGGACCAGGAGCAGCACCAGCAGAGTAAGCACCAGCAGAAGCACTAGCACCAGGAGCAGCGCCAGCAGAGTAAGCACCAGCAGAAGCACCAGCACCAGGAGCAGCGCCAGCAGAGTAAGCACCAGCAGAAGCACCAGGACCAGGAGCAGCACCAGCAGAGTAAGCACCAGCAGAAGCACCAGCACCAGGAGCAGCACCAGCAGAAGCCCCAGCGCCAGCAGAGTCAGCCTGAGCAGTAGAAGCCCCAGCAGAAGCAGAGTCAGCACCAGGGGGTGGGCTGGTGGCCCTGTCCTTCTTGCCAGGGCTGGCAGAAGATGGCACAGGCTTCCTCTTCTTCCCCATGGTTGTTGGCTGGAGATGTGTCTGGCAGCAGGTCTTTCCTCTGAATGGTGACCTGCTTGCGAGCTGCATCCTTTTATGTCCGCGGGGCTGACGCAATGCATCCTCCCCGCATGTGCAGTGAACGCTTTGCATCCGCTAGGCATCTACTAGGCGTCTGTGATGCATCCGCGTCATCCGCTAGGCATCCTCTCTGCATCCGCTCCTTCCGCTGCGCGTCCGCTTCGCTGTGCTCCCCTGGAAGTCCTGCGGATGTGCCATCCGCTTCCATCCGCTTCCATCCGCTAGGCTTCCGTGGAGCATCCGCTTTCCATCCTGGCTACGTCCTCTCCCCGTCCGTTCCTTTCCATTGTTGTCCGCTCTCTTTATGCAAATTTGGGGCACTTTTGAGAGCAGATAACAACGGATGGAACATTTTCTCGTCCGCTGTGTCCTTTTTACATACTTTTTGCATCCGCCGGCCTATGTGACAGGCCCTTTAAAACAACTCTTGCTTTATTTTAATGTTCCTTCCCATCCTGTAATGAGTCCCAAACAGTCCCTCGAGATAAGCACCCACCTTTCTCACCTTTGAATTGCTGCCAACAACTAAAGTGCCAAATGAACTATAAAAAAAACCAACTGAAGTACAAAGTCCACACAGAGCTTCAAGGATTAATCTGAACAGAACTTTGCTTCCTACAAAGGTTTCTCTACCTTTGCACCTCCTTTAACCCTTAGAGGAGGGGCAATCATCTCCAAGCCTTATTCCTGAGTCGCCCCTTTTGTCTCAGCTGCTCTTGCCTTCTAGCAGCTTTGCGCAACATGCGCACTAGGAACAGTCTCTCCTTGTTCTTCTGCCTCACTGCTTGTTCTGTCTCAAAAAAGCTGGAAACATATCTTGGTTACCTTCAAAGTTTTCCGGCAAAGCAACCGGGCATCTTCTTTAACGAAGGGGAAGAAGAGGTGGAGCAGCAAGAGCAGTGGGGATTCAATTTGTTTTTACTACTGGTTCTGTGGGTATGGCTTGGTGGGTGTGGCAGGGGAAGGATGCTGTAAAATCTCCAGTCAGAGGTAGTATTTGTCAGTTCTCTAAACTACTCAAAATTTCTGCTACCGGTTCTTCAGAAGTGGTCAGAACCTGCTGAATACCACCTCTGAGCAAGAGCCTGAAGTTGGCCTACCTGTGTAGCTAACATAGCCAGCTGCTGTTGCAGCAAAGCATTCTTGGCTCGCAGCTGATCCATCTCTTAAGAAAAATAAATTACGTCTTGGCAAAAGGCAAACTGTTCTGTCCCAGCCAAAGTTTCCGAAAGCAAGCACAGATAAACTCAAAAACTGAAACGTTCATGGCTTTATTCCATAAATAACCCTCTTTGTAGATAACAGATGGCTTGAACCCAATTAGTCCAATAAATCAGAGTCTGTAATCATCACACTAACTCCTTTGAACTTTTGCCTTTTGCAAAGGCAAAAGCTGTTTGAAACCAGGTTTATATTCCCTAGAGAGAGGGGCCATTAATTAGCATTCTTACTCCCGAGTAGCCTTCCTAATTGCTGCCGGTGAACCACAACACTGCTGCCAGACTCTGGAGGTTCCAGAGTCAGCACACCACACCCAGATGATCCTGGTCCCATCTCTGCAATGGACGAAGGACCCTCATCTGAGTCCTCTCTAGACTTCCAGACTAGTCCCCGTTCTTCCCCAATGTCTGATTCTACTGCTGTCTGCACAGGCTGCCAGCGAATCACAACAGCACCGGACTGTGGCATTCCAGAAACCAGGTTGTGCAAACAAGCAAAGCCCATCTGTGGGATGCAGGCAGCACATGAAACCATGCCCTTTCAGGTCCATGGAAAACCTCTCTCCATGGAATCGTTCCCTGGTGCCCCAAAGATTGGGGGTTGCTGTCCTAGAACAAGCCAAGTCTGAAAATGTTAGAGAATTTCTGAAAGCCTGGCACTTGGACAAATTGGCCATCAACAGACACATAGACATAAACAACACTACATACTATTTAAAAGAAACAATCAAAAAGCCAAAAGTAAACAAAAAGACCTCCTCACCAGCAATCAACACCCAGATGAGCAGAGACTTACACCACAATTAACATTCGATGGACAATCAAGGGCAGTAAACCACAGCCCAATCTCAGAACCCCCAAGACCATGCCCACCAACTGTCAGGGCAAACCCCTAGTACCGTGATGGCAAACCTATGGCACACGTGCCACAGGTGGCACACAGAGCCATTTGTGCCAGCATGTGAGCTGCAGTCAAACTTACCTCACTGCGCATGTGCTTGCCTCACAGCTGATTTTCAGCTGGTTTGAGGCCTTTTTCAGCCTCCCAGAGGCTTGAAAAAAGCCTCTGCAGGCTGAATAGGCCTGTTTCGTCACCTGCAGAGGCTTTTTTCAAGCTTCTGGGAGGCTGAAAAAGGTCTCAAACCAGCCAAAAATCAGCTGCGAGGAGCAGGCAGGTAAGAGGGGTCGGGGGATTGTGCGTGCATGCACAGGGGGCATTGAGGGGACATGCATTGCCTTTTAGGTGCTGGCATACAAGCACGCAACTGCCAGTGCATGCACAATTTTGGGCACAGGAGCCCCAAAAGGTTAGCCACCACTGCCCTAGTATGTAAAATGAGAGCAAACCCCACTCCTTACTAGTACCGATGATGTTACTGAGTTTAGTAATGAAACATGTGCAAGAACGCAAGCAAGCTCAGAGAGCACCAAGGACCCCACAGTGTATTTTTACAGTTTAATAAAACATATTAAAAAAAGGTAAAACCATTAAAAACTGTCAAAGCCTTCCCATTTGTATACAAATTCTTAATCCTGGAATTAATATTAGGTACTAACAGTTATTGGCATTTTTGCATTTGTTCCGTCTTCTTTTCCTGACCAGGCCAGAATATTGGGCCCACACACATGCTGATGCTTCCCTTGATAAAATATGATGTATTTTGTATACTTCTTTGTGCATAAACATTTTCTACAGTTGTATATGTTCATATATGTGCAGTTACACTTATCTTTGTGTGCTTGTGTACATAGATTTTGTTGTGTTTTCCATTGACATATTCATAGATGCCTTGCATATTTGCATACATATATTTATAATTTACTGTAGTT
>BLBF01000003.1:1892976-1927754 GCA_015471245.1 Laticauda colubrina
TTGCAACATGCCGTGCCTGTCAGAAAGCAAGGCCTACCCCCCCACAGGCAACAATACGGGACTGGGAAACTCCCCGGGATCCATGGTCTAGGGTGCACATTGACTTCGCTGGGCCAACAAAGGGCAACACCTTTTTGATTGTGGTCGATGCATATTCGGACTGGTTGGAAGTCATCCTCATGGCTTCCACAACCACCGAGGCTGTCATGAAACAACTCGACAAACTGTTTGCGACACATGGGCAACCAGATGTACTGGTTTCGGACAACGGGCCTCAGTTTACCGCCTTGCAGTTCGAACAATACCTGGCTGCCCAGGGTATCCATCACGCCTTAACTGCGCCGGCCCATCTAGCTGCGAATGGCAAGGTCGAACGCAGGGTTAAGCCCATGTCACACTGAACCAACGGATGCAAAGAGGATGTAAAACAGACAAAAAACCTTGCCATCCGTTCGAAAACGCGATGTACTCACTGCCTCCATTTTTCTTCCTCTCTATCCATCCAGCATCCGTTTATTGACGTTTCATCCATTCCGAAAGTTTTGGGCTGCCCAAAACTTTTGCGTGGAAAATGTATCCAGTTCGTCCGTTCTGCATCCGCTACGCATCCACTACGCATCCATTACGCATCTGCTATATCCGCTTGGCGTCCGCTGCGCATCCATGCAACTCGCATCCGCCCGGATGCAGGGAGGAAGCGGAACGGACGCAGAACGGATGCAGAACGGATGCAGAACGGATGCAGCATGGAAACAAAGCGTGTAAAACGAAAAAAACGTTCGCAGAGGGGACCTATCTTGGATATTAAGGATGTCTAGAGGATGCCTAGAGGATGCCTAGAGGATGCAAAGGGACACCTATACTGCCTATAAAAAGGGGGAGCAACTCGTCTGCATCTCACTTTCAGACCAGCAGCCCACCTGTGCAGACCTCTGCAGCCTTCATCTGACTCTTCCTCTTCCACAGCATCCAGTCATGTCCACCGTTGATCGTACCACAGTCCTTTTGGCAGCCACCATCCTTCTGCAACAATACGAAGCCATCTACAGGCTCTGTGAACTCTACTATGGGAAGAAAAAGAGGCGGCCAAGAAGCGTCTGGGTCCGAAAATGGATCGGGAGAAGAGCAGAGTACGGACTGATGGTGGAGCTCAGGAACGAAGACACTCGGGCATTCCAGAACTTCATGAGGATGCCTCCAGCCATGTTTGACGAAGTTGTGCAGCCCCTGACATCCAGGTTGACCAAGGCAAACACCAACTTCCGGCCCAGCCTGGAACCTGGGCTCAAGGTGGCACTCACTCTGTGCCACCTGGCCTCAGGGACCACCTACAAAAGCATGCAGTACGGCTGGAGGGTGCCACACAACACCATCAGCATTGTTGTCAGAGAAGTGCTGCAGGCCATCATCGAAGAATACAAGGAGGAGCTCCTCCAGTGCCCCTCCACTGAAGAAGGATGGAAGAAAGTTGCAGAGCAGTGGTATCAGAGGTGGAACTTCCCACACACCGTTGGAGCCATCGATGGCAAGCACGTGGCCTGCAAAGCTCCAGCCAAGTCGGGGTCCACTTATTTCAACTACAAGGGCTTCTTCAGCATCGTCCTCTTCGCCATGGTCGATGCTGACTACAAATTAATGTACATCGATGCTTCAGGCAACGGCTCATCTTCAGATGCCCAGGTATACAACGCCAGTCACCTCAAGGAGGGGCTGGAAGGCAACCTCATCGTGGGCTTCCCAGATCCAGACCACCTGCCCAACGACACGCAAGATGTGCCCTACTTCATCGTGGGGGATGACGCCTTCTCCCTCAGAACCTACCTCACGAAGCCATACACTTCCAGACTCCTCACCCATGAAGAGAGGATCTTCAACTACAGGCTGTCCAGGGCAAGGCGGGTGGTGGAGAACGCCTTTGGCATCCTGGCCAACAGGTTCCAGGTACTTCTCACCACCATGCAGCATCGCCCAGAGACCGTGAGGAACTGTTAAGCCTGGGTTCCCCAACCAGGGTTAGGTAGGCAAGCTAAACAGAATGTGCAGCGTTAGTCAGATAGGCACACAGATAAATGAGTGAGCTAAGCTTGTATGTTTATTAACATACAGTAAAAATAACAGATACGCTTGTGCTATCAAGAATATATTTATTTCAGTATAAGTTTATAGCATAGTCAAAAACAGTCCAATATTCATTTACCATGTAGTCAGTCCATTCAGGGATATTCAGTTAGCAAAGTCCATGTAGAATATCCTATGTCAGTTCACATAAATCAGTCCTGTGTCGTCTCTCCCGTTCGAGCAATGCAGTCTTGATTCCAAGCAGTAATCAGGGATCATCAAAGCCAGAGAGAGAGAGAGCAAGCAGTAGCCTTGCTACTTTTATATGGTTTTCATAACCACACCCACAGTTGCTATTTTACATTTAAAGCTGCATACACTAACTATGATTCATAGTTAGTATTTCACCTAAAACAGTTAGGGTGAACAATGTTATCCCTAACATTCTCCCCATTTAGGTTACAATAATAACTATGAAACATTTACAACTTTAAATTATATTTTTCGCAACTTTCTTTAAACTTAGTTGCTCCTTGAGCTTTTGTAAATTGGTCTGCTATGTTTTCCTCTGACATGCAGTATTCCAATCTTATCAGTTCATTTTTCACTGCTTCTCTTACATTCAAATATCTTAGGTCAGTATGTTTTGATCTAGTTTTTACAGCAATACTAGTAGCTAACTTTATAGCTGATTGGTTATCTTCATATACCATAATGGGATCTTTTATTGTTATTCCCATGTCCAACAACAATTGTTTGTAGAAAATTAAATCAGTGCATACTAATGATAGACATGAAAATTCAGCCTCCATTGTAGATAAGCTAATATGCTGTTGTCTGATTGACCTCCATCCTATCAGTGTCTTACCAAATAATATAGCCATACCAGATGTTGATTTTCTAGTGTTTATATCAGTTGCAAAACTTGCATCTGCATAAGCACTAAGACTCAAATCACCCTTTGGCTCTATATATAATGCATGGTTTATAGTTCCCTTCAGATATCTCAATATTCGTTTTAAAGATTTCCAATGATATTCTTTTGGATCTGAATTAAAACGTGCCAGCTGATTTACACTATAAGCTATATCTGGCCTTGACCAATTGCTTATATATGATAAGCTACCAATCAAAGATTGATATATGGACTTATCAAATTTGGGACTTTGATCATTAGTTTGGCAAACTTCTTGACTCATTGGAGTCT
Source organism: Laticauda colubrina (assembly GCA_015471245.1). Lineage (NCBI taxonomy): Eukaryota > Metazoa > Chordata > Lepidosauria > Squamata > Elapidae > Laticauda > Laticauda colubrina. The sequence goes on from BLBF01000003.1 coordinate 1,896,242, forward strand.
TTGCCGGTTTACAAAGTTCCATCTTATAATTTTTAATTAATTGGCAAATTTTATCTTCTTGAGATATCTTAAAACCATGATTTGTTTTATTTATTGTCAATCCTAGATACCTTTTAATTTCACCTAAATGCTTTATTTTTATCTTCTTGGCTAATAATGATATTATCTCATTAGCCTCATTATTAGTTTTAGTTATTAAAGCAATATCATCAGTGAATAATAATAATAATGACACCGTTCCATTATTTTCTCTTTTAAATACACACGGATCTGCTAAACCAGATTTAAAACCTATATTGTTTAACTCTTTCACAATATATTGGTTCCACTCATACCCAGATTGTTTCAACCCGTAAAGACTCTTTTTGAGTTTCCAACAATCATTGCTATTTACATTATTGTCATGTATGCCAATTGGTTTTCTTAAATATATAGTGTGCTGCAATGGTGCATGTAGATAAGCAGTTTCTACATCTAAATGATTAATGATATAATTTTTCTTAGCTGCCCACACTAATGCTGTTCTTAAAGATGTAGCTTTAAGGCTTGGCGCAAAAACTTCATCGTAATCAGATACAGTTTGATTAAATCCTTGAGCTACTAACCTAGCTTTATGGGTAACAGTCCCATCATTTCCAGTTTTTACTTTAAATATCCATTTGCACCCAATGGATTTTTCTCCTGGAGGTAATTTGGCATCTTCATACACTTTCATTACCTTTAATGAATTTAGTTCTTTTTCCATTGCCTTTTGCCAATTCTCCTGATCCTTAGCAGGATACATCCTAAGTTCATCTACACTAGTTGGAACTTTAGTTACTTGGCAAACTATACTTGCCTGATACCTATCAGGTGGTCTAGTTACACGTGTAGTACGTCTAGGTATTATAGGACTTGCAGGTGGACTTTCCTCTACTAATTGTTCTTGATCATGTAACTCTTCCTGATCAACTATTTCCTCTTGTTCTGGTCCTATTTGCTCTTCATGGATTTCTTCTTTAATTGGACTTTTCTTATAGTTAATCTCATCTTTATGACTTTTGTAGGGTTCAATAAATATTTCATTGTTTGAATCTTGCTCTAATCTATTCCATCCTACATGTTCTAGGAATTTTGCACTAGCACTGGTGTAAACTCTAGATGTACCTGGTTCCCAGAATCTATAGGATCGATGATTAGAGGTGTAACCTACAAAAATCAATCTTTTTGCTCTATGCTGTCCTTTGTATCTAAGTTGTGTGGGGATATGCACCCATGCTGGTGCTCCAAATGTGTGCATGTAACTTAAATCAGGTTTTGTACCATGCCACAGTGTGAATGGTAATTCACCTGTTGTTGAATTAACAACATTATTTAATATATGATTACCACACATAATTGCTTCTCCCCATAAATTGTCAGGTAATCCTGAATCAGACATCATAGTTTGTGCCATTGATTGTAATGTTTGGCCTCTTCTTTCTATAAAGGCATTATGTTGTGGCCTATATGGTGCAGACATTTTATGTTGAATCCCCAATTGTTTTATTCTGTTTTTAAATTTATTATTTGTGAATTCAGTGCCATTATCAGTGATGAGTGTTACCAGTTTCCTTTTGGTTTTTCTCTCAGCAAATTTTAGCCAATTAAATATATTTTGATATGTTTCAGTTTTGCTCTTCATTAAATAGCAAAACCCATATCTAGAATAGTGATCCATTATACTTAGTATGTGGCGAGCTCCTCCTACACTTGGTTTTTTCGGACCTATTAAATCAGCAAATACTACTTCTAAAGGCTCTTTAGTAGTAAATCCATCAACTCTATTAGCTGGTATGACCCTGCTCTTATTTTGATTACAGGCATTACATTGCAAATACTTATCACAAGGTTTCAAACTTATTCCCTTAGACAATTCAACAGTTTTCTTAAGCATTTTAAAATTTAAATGCCCTAGCCTTCTATGTAACAAGTGAATACATTCATCATGAGGTTTTTGGTTTTCATAAATTGTGTTAGCCACCTTTAAACCATCATCATTTAACACAAACAATCCATCTCTTAAAGATGCAGTAATTTTCTTATCATCTTTTGTAATTAAGCAGTTATCTCCCTTAAATGTAACTACATATCCTAGTTTAACCAAAATTCTAACTGAAATTAAATTAAACTTAAGTTGTGGTACATATAACATTTTTACATTCTCTTTTATAAAAGAACAATATGCTATACCTTCACCTTTAGCTTTCATTTTCCAGCCATTGGCTAACGATATCTGCTGTTTACTCTGGGACATTTTTATAAACTTTTTGTTATCATTTGTTATACAATGGGATGCCCCACTGTCAACCACCCATAAATTATTTCTTACAGCTCCGTTAGTATACATGGCTAACTCTAAATGTTTATTTATCTTTTGATGATTTTTAGTATTCTGGCCAGCGTTCTGGCTCTTTGCCTTTTTACAAAATCTTGCCAAATGTCCTCTTCCTCCACAATTAAAGCACCTTTTAATTGCGTATGCAGTAGGAGATTCATTATCTTCTTTTTGAGGTTGCTCCCTCCTTAATTCATCTCTTTCATGCCTTCTTCTGGCCTCTTCAATCAATCTGCCAGTTATATCAGTTAAAGTTAAATTTTCCTTTGGCAAAATTTCAAGTGAAGTTACGTAGTTATCATAACTTTCATCAAGGGAAGATAGAATTATATAAATTTGATGTTCTTCAGGGAATATAATCTCTTTTTCATTTAATTCTTGAAAAATGCTTTGCATAGTTTTTAAATGACTCTGCATATCACCATTTGTTTGGAGATGCGTCCTGAAAAGCTTCCGTGTTAGATTTATGTGTGCACCAACCTTATCTCGGACATAAATCCTCTTCAGCTTCTGCCAACAGCCAAAAGCCGTTTTCTCTCCGTGGATATAAACAAGCTGTTGATCAGTTAAGGTTAACGCAATTATGCAAATAGCTTGTTGATTTTTATGATTAAATTCTTCTATCTTTAGTCTGTCTTCCTCATCCTCTGGATCCCATTCTTCTACGTTTGGTGGATTTTCAATTATGTTCCACAGACCTTCACTTTGTAGAAGTAGACTACATTTTGTAGACCATGATACATAGTTTGTTCCATCTAGCTTGGATATAAGGGACAAACTTTGTAAATTGACTAGTGCCATGTTTTCTTATATGGATATAAAAATATAATTAATAAAACACAGCTGTCTGTTTACTGTAATGTATAACAATACAAACTCTCACTTTTTACATAAATCTGTTTAACCTAGTTAAACTGACTTTGCAGCCTCTGGGCCCATAACCAGTGTTAAGCCTGGGTTCCCCAACCAGGGTTAGGTAGGCAAGCTAAACAGAATGTGCAGCGTTAGTCAGATAGGCACACAGATAAATGAGTGAGCTAAGCTTGTATGTTTATTAACATACAGTAAAAATAACAGATACGCTTGTGCTATCAAGAATATATTTATTTCAGTATAAGTTTATAGCATAGTCAAAAACAGTCCAATATTCATTTACCATGTATTCAGTCCATTCAGGGATATTCAGTTAGCAAAGTCCATGTAGAATATCCTATTGTCAGTTCACATAAATCAGTCTGTTGTTGTCTCTCCCGTTCGAGCAATGCAGTCTTGCTTCCAAGCAGTAATCAGGGATCATCAAAGCCAGAGAGAGAGAGAGCAAGCAGTAGCCTTGCTACTTTTATATGGTTTTCATAACCACACCCACAGTTGCTATTTTACATTTAAAGCTGCATACACTAACTATGATTAATGATTCATAGTTAGTATTTCACCTAAAACAGTTAGGGTGAACAATGTTATCCCTAACAGGAACATCGTGGAAGCTTGCTGCATCCTGCACAATCTCATGCGCACCCGCTACCCAGTCTTGCAGAACAGGCTCGTGGACCGTAACCAAGGCAATGGGGACATGGAGCCTGGGGAATGGAGGCAAGGGCGAAACCTGATCGACACTCAGGATGTGCAAGGCCACAACAGAGCCTCACGGGAAGGGAAGAAGCAGCGCAACCTCCTGAAACACTGGTGCAACTCCCCAGCTGGAGCGGTGGAGTGGCAAGACAGGATGGTAGATGCTTAATGGATGCTTCCTTCAGCCTGTCTCATCACACGGATGAGATTGGGCCATGTATGTTGGGTGGGCCTACAATGAACAGGGCATTTAATAAAGAGTTGTGTTTGTGTTCAAATGTGTGGATCAATGCTTACATTGTTATTGATAAAAAAGGGCCATAGGTGTGGCACCTGGGAGGGTAGACCATACAGTCCCACTATGCTTGCACTGGAGGTTTATCTATCCCACAGCTATTAGCCATCCCAAAGGTATCCCTGCTCATTCCACAGGTATCCCTGCCCACCCCACTGCTATCTTAACCCATCCCACAAGCATGCAAAGACTTAAGCCAATTCTAAAAGTTTCCACCAAGACTTTTTAAAAAAAACAAATGAAGCAAGTGTGTGAATCAAAGATAAACTTTATTGAACAACAAGCTGTAAAAAAAAAATGACCCAAGTCAAGTGTCCAAATAAAGTCCACAGGTAGCCAGCTACCCGGTCTCTGGCACTCTTCTTGGTCACTCGGAGGTGTGCCCAGTCTCAGGGGTGAAGGGTCCAGGTACTGTGGTGGTGGGTGGTGCTGGAGTGCCTGGCCTCGAGAGGACAACAGGGGACGGTGTGTTGAGAAAGCTCTTGGACAGCTGGCTCAGCCCCGTGATGCTGAGAGGTCCTTCCTCCATGCCATGGGGTGTCAGCCCCAGTACTGATGACAGATGTACTGAGGCTGGGCTTGGCTGTGGGGTGGAGGAAGGAGTAGTGTAGTGGGGTTGTCTGCTCTGCAGCTGGGTGAGGACTGGCGTGGGTGGCATCATTGGCGTGGGTGGCATCGCTGTCATCGGTGGCATCATTGCCGTGGGTGACATCGGTGGCATCAGTGAAACAGGTGGCAACGGTGTCGCCCGATGACTCTGTGCCTGGACTGGGAAGGGCTGCTGCCTGTGCTGCTGAACCTCCTGGTAGCCGTAGCCCTGGTAGGTGAGGGCCTGTGGGAAGCCTTGGAATGGGAGGGACATCACCTGGGGTGGAGGAGCAGACCTGGACTGGGTGGGAGCAGGTTCCTCTGGGTCTGGAGGGTTGTGAAGCAGCTTGGTGATCCGGTCCTTCACCAGCTGGTACTGTGGATCCGCCATTTCCTTGAGGCTCTGGTTGACATAGGTGAGGAAGGGCTTGCGGTTGGAGGATGAGGAGTCGGTGTGGACCAGCTGAGAGAGGAGATCTATGCTGGTGCGGATGGTGTCCCTGATCTCCAGCAGGATAGTGTGGCTCTGCCCCTCCTGCTGTCCGGCTCTCTGCCTTTCTGCGGAGGCGGAGCTGGGGGGGTGGATGCGGCTAGGACTGTGGTGGACTCGATGTCTCCTTTCTCCCACCACACTAGGGAGTCCTCCACGCGCTCCACCACAGTGACAACAGCTGTCCACAGGTTCTCCGCCGTGGCACGCTCCACAGAAACCTGCCTGGAGACAGGGACTGACTCTCGGCCGGAAGAGGACTGGGTGGCAGCAGGCTGCCGGAGAGAGAGGTTCGTGAGAGGGGCTGCTGGTGCTCCTCGGTGGCGGACCTCACCCTCCAGGAAGCTGCACCTGGCCATGACGTAGGTCTCTCTGTCTGTCAGCTTCACAGTGGCCTGGCCAGATTTCTTCAGGTGCAGCTTCCTGTACCAGGTGTGCATGTGCTTCCACCAGCCGAGGAGCACCTCCGAAGTGTAACCCATACTCTCTGCCCTCTCTCTCCAAGCAGCCTGCTTCCGCTTGGTGTCCCTGTACAGCCGGTGTCCCTTCCGCCACAGATAGTCGTTCTCTCTCAGCCACTCCAGCACCTCATCCTCGTGCGCCTCCTCAATATAGTATTGCCTCCTCTCCCGTTGTCGCATACGCCTCTTCCTCCCTTTGGCTGGACCAGATGGGCCCTCATCAGAGGGGCTCCCAGGTAGTAGGGGCTGCTTCTCCACACCAGCAGCAGCAGCACCAGCAGAATCATCATCATCATCATCATCATCATCCTCACCACAGGATCATAATCATCATCATCAGCAGCAGCAGCAGCAGCAGGATCAGCAGCAGCAGCAGGACTAGCAGCACCAGGATCAGCAGCAGTAGAGTAAGCACCAGCAGGGCCAGCAAGTCCAGGAGCACGAGCAGGACCAGGAGCACGAGTAGGACGAGCAGGACGAGCAAGACCAGGAGCATGAGCAGGACGAGCAAATCCAGGAGCACGAGCAGGTCGAGCAGGACCAGCAGGACCAGTCTTTCCTTGGAATGCTGGCCACGTGCGAGCTGCTTCCCTTTATATCCGGGGGGCTTACGTAATGCTTCCCCCCCGCATGCGCAATTAACGCTCAGCTTCAACAGAGTAAGCCCCAGCAGAAGCCCCAGCACCAGCAGAAGCACCACCGCCAGGAGCAGCTTCAGCAGAAGCCCCAGCAGAAGCAGAGGCAGAGGCAGGGGGCGGGAGGTTGGCCCTGTCCCTCTTGCCAGGGATGGCGGCAGGTTGCTGAGGCTTTTACTTCCTCCCCATGGTTGTGGGGTTGCTGGCTGGCAGGGAGGCTGGCAGGCACCAAGGCTGGCAGGAAGCCTGGCAGGAAGGCTGGCAGAAAGGCTGGCAGGCAGGCAGGCAGGCACCAAGGCTGGCTGGAAGGCAGGCTAGTAGGGCAGGCAAGGAACTCGAAGTGTCCAGCAGCAGGTCTTTCCTCGGAATGCTGGCCATATGCGAGCTGCTTCCCTTTATATCTGGGGGGCTTACGTAATGCTTCCCCCCCGCATGCGCAATTAACGCTCGGCATCCATTCCACTTCTGCTGTGCATCCGTTAGGCTTCCGCTGTGCATCCGCTTTATCCGCTGTGCATCTGCTGTGCATCCGCTTCATCCGTTCGGCGTCCGTTCTGCATCCGCTGTATCCGTTCCGTGTCTGCTTCGCTGAGGCCCCCCGGAAGCCCTGCGGTTGCGCCATCCGCTCCCATCCGCTTCCATCCGCTGGGCTTCCGTTCCGCATCCACTTTGCATCCGTCCTGCGTCCTCCCCGCGTCCGTGTTATCCGCTCCGGTCATGCAATTTTTTTCCCCTTTTAAGAGCGGATAAGAACGGATGGAACATTTTGCTCATCCGCTGTGTCCTTTTTGCATCCGTTGGCCAGTGTGACATGGGCTTTAGGTATACTAAGGAGGGCCTAGAGAGAATGGACAAGGGGGACGTGCAGGACAAACTCAACCGACTCCTAACCTTGCAACATATTACCCCTAGTAGCACTACAAATAAAAGCCCGGCTGAACTGTTAATGGGTAGAAAACTACGGTCCTACCTGGACAGGTTACACCCCACATACACGTGGGACAAGCCCCCCGACTCCTCCAGCAAATTCCGTACCTTCGAAATCAGGGACCTAGTCTATGCCAAGAACCTTACTGGGGACCCTCTATGGCTGCCAGCCACCATCACGCAGGTCACAGACCCCCGGTCCTACTGAGTAACACTCGACGATGGGAGGGAATGGAAGCGGCACATAGACCAGCTTCGTTCCCACAACCTTGAAAGAAAAACCGCTGCAGAACCGAAAATAATAAATTCCGATGAAAAAACAGCCAAGGGGGGGGGGAGTACAAATAAATAAAAAATGGAGAGACGAACCTCCCATAACAAGACAACAAACTCTGCAAAACGACAATCTAACCAAACAAAAAAAGCACTCACGGTTAGAAGAAAGGTCGAGAGAAGCAGCGATCCCGTCTGAACAAGAAAACAAGAATGAGCCACGCAGGTCAACTATAACTAGGAAAAGCCCCACCTACCTGCACGACTACGTCACCCACATTGGACTGAACTAAAGAGGGAGGGATGTTCTGTATGGAACTTGGTAGGTTCCAAGTACTTCATTCTGATTGGCCGAAAAGGCCACTTACCGATTGGTTCGCTAGGAACCAATCCGGGAAGCCGCCATTAAATAACTGTCATTGGCCACAAGCCGGCAGGCTCGCCGCTATATAAAGGGCTGCCGCGGCTTGGGCTATGTTCCGTTTCTTTACCTAGTGGTTTGAAATAAAGAGTTGTTGTTTGGAACCCGGTCTCACGTGCTTCTTTCCGGATGGAACAATGCCTACCAATCCACGCCCACAGAACTGGTAGTAAAAAAAATTGAATCCCACCGCTGCTTCAGTGGTACTGGTCAGCAACAACAGAGGTGAAGGAAGTGGTGGGGGTGGTAATGAGGGGTTTTTGATTGGGGTGGGGGCTGGTGAGGAAGGCAGGCAAGCATTTGGACAGCAGAGAAGGAGAAGCTCCCCAACAGCCCCAGCAGACAGTGCCTTGTAGGAGTGCCTTAGCACTCACCCCTCTCCTAGAAAATTGAAATATGCTAGGAAATATTAAAAAGGCAGAATATTTCCCCTAAAAAGAATAGAAACTCAAGAGCAGAAACTCACCTCAGAAGCAGAAACTCACCCCCACCTTTGTTAATGGGTGGGCCATTAAGGCCTGGGCCAAAATACTTTACATAATGAAGATCTCCAGGTAAAGCTATAGCAATTGCCAAAAGCCCTTTTCAGTGCATCATCATCCAGCAAGGCTCAACGAAACCTGGAACTCAGGACAGCCTCCAGAGTTGCCCCTGCATGGTCTCATGGGAGTCTGATAACCAATCAGAATACAAGCTCCAATTCAAATCCCAACAAAGGTTATAAAACCCTGGCACTCTCAACACCTCAGCCCTTTCTTGATCTCTTCCTTCACTTTGAAGCGTGTGATCATCCTTTTCACTTTGGAGCTTCAAGCCATGTGGTCCTCCTGTCCACCATTAAACCTTCCAAACAGCCTCCATGTTTCCAGTGTCTTTTTCCCCACTTGGAACTGAACCCAGAAGGATACTTCTTCCAACATCCTCATATTGGCTGGTTTTCTAGACATGGGGAAAGGATTGGTGGCATTGGATTCCCACTGGCCTCTCACCATGAGGATGGGAGGAAAACCACATCACTGTGTTCGTGGGGAAGAGCTCAACCTTAGCTCTGGGGACATACCCAAACCTAGAATACGGGGAAGGGATTACGTGCATCAAGAGAACAATCAGTGGAACACCTTACCTCCAAAGTTGTAGATCCTCCATCATTGCAGGTTTTCAAGAGAAGACTGGACAGCAATTTGTTTGGAATGGTATAGGTCTCCTGCTCAGGCAGAGAGTTGGACTACTAGATGACCTCCAAGGTCCCTTCCGACTCTCTGTGTGTGGGAGGGAATCTTGATGTTTGAAAAGTCGTAGGTCAGAAAATCAGAAAACGTCCCCCCCACATTTTTGTCCCAGCCTGGCTACAGAGAGCTAGAAATAGGATATTGTCTCAATGAAGACTCCAGAGTTTAGAAGCTAGAATAATAAGAAGGGAGGTCTTCCTTTGGCTCTGATCTTACTTGCTTTAAAGAAGTTGTTTTCAACAATGGCAGCACAGGGTGCTTGAACTAGGTGAAGATGGTTGGTGTTGAATGAGGTTTGGGTAAGATTTCCTCTGCCTGTCTCTCACATAGAGCTGCTGCCTTTGTCTCTCACTTATAGTGGCTTTTGTGTGCATGCACAGTGTCCCCATTATTCACCAAGCCAGCCTTACAGGAAACCTCAGTTAAAACAGGTCACCCACAGCATGGCCTAGATTTCACACTTTAGTTCTTCCGAACAGCCTTTCTGAAGGCGAGGAGAGGACCTGTTTGAAAGAGCTGTGAGAAGGGGGAATTACAGAGTAACTCTAAGCCTACCTGATGAAGAATGTGTATTTTAAAGAAGAGACTAAGAGGAATTCAATGAGAATCTACTGGTAGATCTGGGGAACTGGGGGAGGGGGGGAAAGTCAGCTCTTAGATGAATGGAATTGATCAAACCAAGTTAGAAATATAGAGATATAAGGCCACAGTTTGTTCTTATTGGAACAATTAGAATTTGCAATGGGAAATGTTTTTCTTTTGGTATCTGTCATTCCCAAACTGACCCCTGCTCTTGTTTCCCTCCCTGTTTTATTGCTTTGTTGCTCTCTTTTGATTTCTGGAGGAAAACAGGAGCAGGAAATTAACTATAGTAACTTGAGATTCTTGAGTAACTTGAGATCCTTTATATATGCATATGTACGCGGTCTTGTACATTGCTCATGCATTTGTCTTTCCCATCTTTCAGCAATGTGCAAATATTAGGGTATCCTTTTGTGAGCTGATGTCTCTTTCAGTATTTTTTGGAGGGAGTCTGACCACTATGTGCTGTTTCATAAATATTGCAAATAAGCCTGGGTGATTTCTGTGTTTGATTATACAAGAACTTTGCAAGATTAGTCAGAATTCTGATTCCCAATGGTTTTATTACTGCCCAGTCTTCTAAACATGCATTGCTGGGAATTTATAACATTGAGGGAATCAGGAGGAGATGTTTCTGTGAAAGAACAGGGAACTCCATTCAATTTTAGAACAAATGATCGACTCAAAATTATTTAATTCTAAAACAGTGAATCTCTTTGTGGATGGGGCGATCCCGGTGGCTGGATCTCAAGAGTCTGGTAAAACACACACACACACACACACACAGAGAGAGAGAGAGAGAGAGAGGGGGAGAGAGAGAGAGAGAATATTTTTTTTTAAAAAATCACAATAGGCTAAGTCTAACTACCTTTATATTAGGTATATTGGATTAATAGAAAGAAATTCAGATTTGACTCAGATTTTTATCTGATTATTTTTATCTGAATGTATATTTATCAGTGTATTCCACCCGCAAGATCTGTGTTCAATCAGATGTTCTTGGTTCCCTTTGCTATGCTTCAGTTAAGTGCAAGGCATAGAATATAAAGAGGTAGGAAAATTGTAGTTTATATTGGCTGTTGTATTTCAGCAGGAGATAATAATAAATTGACCTGTGTAATGTCAGCAGGATATAGCAGTAAGATCACCTGATTTGACCTGGGATTGTATGCAATGGTGGCTTTTTTAGAATTTAGATAAAAGACGCCTAATACAGGTAATCTTCAATTTCTGTTGCTAAGTGAAACATTTGTTGAGTGAGTTTTGCCCCATTTTATGACTTTTCTTGCCACAATTATTAAGAGAATCACTGCAGTTGTAACGTTAGTAACACAGTTAAGTGCATCTGTCTTCCCCATTGACTTTGCTTGTCAGAAGGTCGCAAAAGGGATCACAAAACCCTGGGACACAGCAACCGTCATAAATACAAGTCAGTTGCCAAACATTTGAATTTTGATCGCATGATGCTGAATGGTCCTGTGGAAAACAGTCATAAGTCACTTTTTTCAGTGACATTGTAACTTTGAATGGTCATTGAATGAACTGTTGTAAATCAAGGATTACCTGTACTAAGGCTGTAGAATAGACATGTAAAGCATTGAGGAAAGGAAAAAAAGAAGCCTTGACCTTTAAGGAAAAAGGCAAAGTTTTTTCCTTTTGTAGATTCAAATTTCCAGGGAGGGAAGGTTTTAATGCAAAATGATTTGGTCAGCTGCACTGTAAGTCAGAATCAACGTTATTAGGATTAATCTAATAAGTGAGTAGGAAAACCTCTCTCTTATATACTTCAGGTTCTTTGATTTGTAAGTGAAGTCTTTGATTTGTGTGCGTTGAATTTCTGTCTCTTTGAGATTGGGATCTCTTCCTGGGATCTTGGTAGGAGTAATTGTTTTATAGTCCAATCTGTTTTTCCCTGATCCTTTCTAGCTATCAGTTTGCACCTGGTTGCAATATCCGGAGTTTCCTGTAATGCTGTTTGCTTTCCACAAGTTTTTTTGTAGTTTGCTATCTATTTGATTTCTATGGGAAGAGATCCTAGCTAATGTGTGTCCCATGCAAAGGTGGGGGCTAGTGGAGCTGTCCCTGATTGTGTTTTCATCTCTCCTTTCTTTTAGGGGAATTTTCCTTCCCCTTCTAATGTTTTCCTAGAAGAGAGGGGAATCGTAACTTCCAACAGCATGTTTCAAAAATGACAAACATTTCTATTATAGCTGCTAAGAAAATTGCCTTATGGGTTTTATGATCATCAGGGCTGTAGTTGATTGAGGACATGTTTAACTTTATCAAGATGAAGAGCAAAATAAATCCATATTCTTAAAACTTTTCTTCTGATCAACCGGAAAACACTGGAGTCTTTTTTACCCCCAATCAGTTGAATCACAGGTATTCTTAACTAACAAATCATAATCATCATATCTAATACCTTATTGTCTTCCAAACATGTAGAATTTCAAAGTAATTTTAATGCTCATGGGCTAAACTCAGTGAAAATTTGGATTGTTGAAATTCTGTTGAGCTGGAGAGCATGGAGTTGTGGAAGACTAATAATAAGGCTAAGTACTGTTTGTGTCTGAAGGAGGATAAACAGATAGATGATTGGGAAATATGAGAGGGAAGAATGGGATATGGGTGTTGATGGTTCTCCTTGCCCTTCTACTAGGGGAATTATGGCAGATTCTTATTTATTCTTTTTTTTAAATTTTAAAAATAAACTTCATTAAACATTAAAAGATAGATACATAGTACTGTTGGAAGTTCCCCCCTCTTCTAGGGAAACAGCCCCCCACCCTTTGTCAAGTAGGGCTATTAAAATAACTGGAGCCAGCTTACTTTTCACAACAAAGGAAGGAGAAAATTACAGGCATGACATACAGAGAAAAATACCCTACAAACAAGCTAAGATTCTTTCCCATAGAAATCAAATAGATGGCAAGTTATAAAAAAAACTTGTGAAAAGCAAACCAAAAGGCACAGCAGGAAGGAAATATGATAGCAAACAAGCAACTACAAAGGATCAGGACCATAAAACCAAGATTCCAGGAAGAGATCCCAAAGAGACAGGCATTCAACACACAAAAATCAGTCTTTAAAGATTCACACCTACAAAGCAAAGAACCTGAAGTGTATAAAAGAGAGATTTTTCTACTCACATTAGATTAATCCTAGGAACGCTGTGAGATTTCTTACCTGCCTTCCTATTAATAAACTGATTCTGACTTTCAACACAGCTGACCAAATCATTTTGTATTTCTCCCAGCCAGGAAACTTGAATCCACAAAAGGAAAGAACTTTGCCTATTCCTTAATGAGCAAGGTTTTCTTTTTTCCTTTCCTTAGTGCAAAACATTTTGTTAAAAACAAAACCAAAAAGAAAAACATAACCAATAAACATAAAACATATACATTTTTCTAATTACTTAGATGGTGTGTTCAAACAATTTTCTAACACTTATTTCCTGCATCTGATAAATACTCCTATCATAACCTCTTTATATTTTCCCTTCCCTATCTATTTACTTGCTGGTTTCTATCCTTTATCCAATTATACCAGTTTTCCCAAACTGTATAATATTTTGAGTCTTCCTTATCTTACAGCTTTTGGGTGAGTTTATCTATTTCAGTGCAGTAATAGACCTTCTGGATTATCAAGTTATCCACTGGCATCCGATCACCTTTCCAACATTGTGCTAGTGCTATTCTTGCTGAAGTAATGATATGTAAAATTAAGTATTTCATTTCTTTTGCATATTGACCACTTATTATTCCCAATAAATTTTTTTAATTCAATTTATATGACTGCATATTCATTGGGGACAAAACACAAGCCTTCCATAATTACTGTGGGTTCATATGCCACACAGACTGTGCAAAGGGGAAGAATATAAATGGACTATGTGGCAGACAAAGCAGGGTAAGATATATTGAGATAGGTAGTGACTCTGAAATGCCAACCTGACATTAATCAATATGCAACACGGTATTTACACATGCTTTGGGGAGGGAAAGGTGGATCTGCCAACGAGATCTATAGATTCAAATCTATTTGTGACTCCTTCAGGTTTCTCCTCCCTTGTGGACAACCTCTGTCTTCTGGAGAAGGAAAGAAGTCCTGTCAATTGCTCCCTGGACACCGATTCCCCTTTTTGCTCCAGGATTTAAGACTGGAAAATGATTCTGAAATGATTCCGAAAAGCTCAGTTGGGCTGTATTTCCTCAGGAAGAAGTTGAGACATGCTGGAGGAGGGTTTTGTGTGTGTGTGTGTGTGTGTGTGTGTGTGTCAGGCAGCATCTGGCAGCTCTTTTTTTCCCCCCAACGAGCACGTTTTATTCAAGGAAAACAACAACAACAACAACCAGCAGCTTTCGTGAGCTACTACAGACATAACGTGTTCTCCTCGTGGGATGGGGCAGAGAAGAAAAAATAAAGTAAAAATTCCCCTCTCCCCCTCCGCCTCCCAGTGACAGCCCTGCACAACTCCGGCTGCCCTTATCAGCAGCAGCAGCAGCATGAACAGCAGTAGCCAAAGAATGCAGCCCAGCCAGCTTAGTTGGGTTAGGGCAGGGCAGGGTAGAGCGGTGTGCAAGGGAAGAAGGGGGTGGAGACACGCTGGCAGCTCCCCTGGCCTAGATACGCGCCCGAGATCTGACTGCTGAACTGTTTAACAACAGCCATGTCCCAGCCCAGCTGAGGTCTGGCCCCGCACCCCATGGGGAGTCCCACTCTCAGAGTCCTGCTCCTCCTCACCGCCTTCCTGCTGGATCTCCCGCCTGCTGCGCTCCAGACCCGCCGGCCGTGTCCCTGCGGAGAAGTCCTCACCAACTTCGTAAGGAGATTCTCTTCCGGGGGCAGAAGACTGAGGGGAAGGTGGCTGTGGTGTGGGGGGGTCTTCCTCTCATACGGTCAAGGGTTCGAGTGCGGAGGGCGCCGGGACCTTGGTTTTGAAGTTGACTTCTTCTTGGTTCCTGGGAATGAAAAACCACCCGGAGTAGCGAGGGGGGCACCTACTCCAGCGTCTGCTCATTTGCATGATAGGCGGTGGAGGGGCTGAGGCCATGTGGTTTCTGAGGTGGGAACTTATGAGGAAAGGGTATCCTTCTGACCTCCTCAGCTAACTTGTGACTGATTTGGGATGCGTTTGAAGGAGAAGACATTGTCACACGTGGTCAGGTGTGGCTCATCCCAGAGCTGGAGGTTTTGTGTTATAGCAACATCATGTATGTGATGAGTGGATGGCATTAGGAACGCTGACACAGGCCCTTTGGCCGTCTCCAACAAAGCTGCTAAAAAAAATAAATAAAAATGTAATCTTTGATGGAGTCTGGTCACTCTTCTATGTTGTTTGACCTCTTAGTAACTGAGACCAGCCTTACCTTTAAAGGTGTCTTGCAAGTTAAAGCTTAGCTTCATGCTCTAAAATTATAATGAGTGGGAAATGTGATTGAATATGTGCAGGATGTATTTAGTTCATTGCTGAGTTAGTCATAAAGAATACCAGAAGGAGCAGAGCTCAAAGCTCAAGAGGACACAGATTGCAGGCAGAATTGTCCCTGGCTGAAATAATTGATTTCACAAACAGGACAAAGGTGCAACAGTTTATCACTTAGTAGGATGTGGACAGCCAGTTATCAATTTATTGTTGATAATTCCTCAAACAGTCCAAACAAAATTGACAGAGTATTGGAAAGAGAGTAGAGAAAATGGGGAAGGAGCCATGGTATGGGATTTCTGGCATCTGAAAGGAAAAAAAAAAAACAAAACCCACTCAAAAAAGAGTCAAAAAAAGAATGACTAAATAACATTTAAAAGTCTCAGTTGTGAATGGTAGAATCGCTGTCTATGTAGAAATACCTGAAGATTTAAAAGTATGTTATTGTGCAACAGAGGCAGTTAAAGAATTTTTAAACATCACAGAGTTTTGGATAATTTCAAATGCTTGTCAACTAGATACAAGGACAGTTTTTTCCCCGAATGCCATCACCCTGCTAAACAATTCCCACAACACTGTCATACTACTTAGAAAGACTGAATTACTATTATTATTCTCATCCTTCCTATAACCTATCTCTTCCTACTTATGACTATAACTGCTTTCCTTGTATCTTTACAATTCATATTGTTTTATTTGTTTCCTCATATGATTTGATTGCTTATTAGTAACCTATGGCTATCACTAAGTGTTGTATCTTATGATTCTTGATAAATATTTTTTTATTTTTTTTCTTATGTACACTGACAGCATATGCACCAAAGACAAATTCCTTGTGTGTCCAATCATACTTGGCCAATAAAGAATTCTGTTCTATTCTATTCTATTCTATTCTATTCTATAAAAGGTGTGCATGTTATGTCACCAAAGTGATGTATTCATTTGTTCCTAAAGATGCTTGCATTTCTCTGAACATTTCATGAAAGATATGCAGCCCAGCAGCAATCAAAAAATTTGTCCATTTGAGGTTTATTCCCACCTCTCTTCTTTGGTAAATCTGTAAAGTTGATTTCCTTGAATTGGACTGTTTATAGAATTAGTATTAGAATATGCATGTATTTTAATGGGCATGTCTTTGAATTTTACTACAAGTTCAGAGTTTTGCAAATAATTCCTTTTGTAATGTCTTTTGTACATTGTTTTCACACACAGACACACACATTTTAATGCACAGGTCTTTCCTTAATAACAATAATTAGTGAGTGTGTTTAAGAACACGATGAACAACATTACAGTATTCCATTCCAAAATATTTTGAATTTTGAATGACAATTGAGCTTTGACTTCCAGATTGGTTTTAAAAAATGGCAAGATTAAGTAAACAAATATCTCTCTAATCCCTGCATCTAGTCCCATGCCTTTGATGGGCAGTCAGATCAGATGATACAATCTTAATATCCAGATTGTAATTTGCAAATAGCAAATTTCCAAGAACTATATGCTACATTGTCAAATCCAAGACCCTTAGGGCTAATTTATGCATTCAACAAAGATAAGAGGATTTTTTGTTCAAATAAAGTTCTCATAATGTGGGTGTGAGAGAGTATAAGTTCTTGCATGTACATACATGTGCAAACACCCACTTCCTTTTCATTTTCCAACTCTCAACACTGGAGAAACTGACAGGGATTGGCAATACACATCGTGGTTGAGGTGCATCAAAGGATGCCGAAATTCAAAAAGGGAAAAAAGGGAGGAAGGAAGAGACATCTGAAAAGAATAAGTCTTAAAAGAAATAAGTAACTGGAATTGATCAATGGGAAGTGAGAAGCCTGTTCTCCTAACTATCACTTTCAGAGCCTGTAATAAAGTTAACTAGGATTTTCTACGACTTATAAAGTTTCATTAAAGAGCAGAGAAGAACGTAGAGAAGGTGAAGGAAATAATGGAGGGACAAACTTCCAAACTGTTAGTTAGAACTTCATGATGGGCTTGCACTGGAGTAGAGGGCTAAGCTGCCATTGGCTCAAGAAAATTATCACCTCCTGCATTAACTGAAGCAGATAACTTCTAACCTGTGAATAGTACATTTATTAACAGAAGTAATTTCTTTCTAGTATCTTTCTGTTTAGTTTGCAGATAAGTTAAAGGATAGTGTATATGGGGCTTCTCTTTAAAAAAAAATAGTTGAGTGTCAGATATTTAGCAGATGCAGCTGTTGTTCTCAGGATTGTGGGAAAAGCTTTCCATTGGATGGTTTTTCTGTGTTGCGCAAAGAAATGTTCATAGTTGTTTTTCTTCCCAAAATACAATTCCCTTTGGAGAGGGGGGATAATTTTATATTCTACCTGTCTCCTCCTCCTCCTCTTCCTCCTTTTTCTCCTCCTTCTCTTTTTTCTTCTCCTCCTTCTCTTCCTCCTCCTTTTCCTCCCCCTTCCCCTCCCCCCTCCTCCTCTTTCTCTTTCTCCTTCTTCTCTTCCTCCTTAACAGCTACACACTTTTACCCCATTAAGGCTGTTTATTCTGTTTATTATCTCACCTAGAAGTTTAGTATTTTGTCCTCCTTTGCAAAGCTCTTAATCACTTTGTGACTAAAATATGACAGGTGATAATATGACAGAAAATTGGCACTTTCTGTGGCAAAGAGAAACAAACTGTTGCCTTTCTGCCCATTCACTACTTTACTTGCTTATATAATATCATACCCACCCTTAACAGGTTTCGAGCTTCAAAGTCTTTGTATTTATTTTCATGTAGGCATTGCTACCGAAAATGGATTAACATAATGTACTCGCTTGAGCTAAATTAAGTATTAATGTAGGGTAAATTCTCAGCATTACCTCTGTTCTCTTTTCTTACAATTTTATACAGGGACCTGGTTTCCATGTTTTTCTCCTGATATTTTGTCTTCCAGCCAAATATTTGTGCCCTAAACATTAATAGCACACCCAGACTCTGAGCAGAAGAAACTTTTTCCTTCACCTAATTTTCCATGCCAATGTCATCTAGTAGCTTTCATTTATTTATTAACAAAAATAATTATCAAGTATTTTTACACCCCTTTCCTCTTCAGTTGAAAAAGCTCCCAAGGGGTTATATGCATCAATCCTCATAATTGTTGCCATCATTTTTACACTAAAAATGACACGACATAAAAGGAAATAATGATGAGAAGGAAAGAGGAAAATCATGATGATTGACTGAAAGGGATACAGGATTGGGGGAAGGAGGAAACCAAAGGCTTCACCATTGTTGATGAAATAAGCTTGTTTTTTATTTCTTAGTCTGTTGCAAACTCTCAGAGACAATTTTAAACAAAACTTGACCGACTGCTGCAAGTTATTTATTCTTCATAGTAAGTATAGGTTGTCCTTGACTTTCAAAAGTTAATTTTGTTCAAAGTTACTCCAGGCACCGAAAAAAGTGACTTATGACCATTTTTCACATTTATGACATTTACAGCATCTCCTTGGTCACGTGATCAAAATTTGGATGCGTGGCAACTGGCATGTGTTCATGACAGTTGTTGTGTCCAGCAGTCATGTGATCAGCTTTTGTGACCTTCTGACAAGCAAAGTCAGTTGGGAAGCCAGATTCACTTAATAATAGTGTTATTGGCTTAAAAACTGCAATAATTCACCTAGCAACTGTGTCAAGAAAGGTTGTAAAATGGAACAAAACTCACTTAGCAAATGTTTCAGCAACATAAATTTTGGGCTTCATTGTGTTAGTAAGTGAAGTTTACCAAAGTCTGTATTTGTTGCCCTATAATTGGGGCCTTCCAGATTTTTTTTGGGACTACATCTCCCATATTCCCTTGCTTTGGGGAAGCTATCTGGGGATGATGGAAATAAAGTACCAAAAGAAAATAGTTTTTTTTCTTCAGACTGTGTTTGGTGGAACTGAATAGGGTTTTGTAAAAACTAAAGGGAAAAAAAATCAATTGAATTCAGCCAGTTTTCTATCACTAAAGCTTTGCCTCCTAATTAAGATTTTTATAATTGGAAAGTGTGTGGTTGTCTATCCCAGCTTTAAATCCTCAGCTTTCCCCTTGTACCCAGAACTGATTGAGTAACGTTGCTGTAGTAAAAACACACAGCTCAAATGTTTTTCAGTGATTTGTTACTGGCAAAGTGTTACACAATTGAAGGTGTGCCTTTCTCTATGCATCCACTTGGTTAGAGTAGAGGTTGCCCTCATGCAGGAACAGAAAAACCACATCTGTGGGCACAGTAAATGCATCAAGCCAAATCTCCCCACACTGAGAAACGAAACGAGAGCAAAAGCTGGCTTATGAATTGCCAGTCTCCTGTGATCAGAATCATCTGTCAACAACCGCAAAGAGAAATATTGAAAGAAAGTTAACTTTCCTATCCCTGATCTCTATTTTGTCTTAGATTGCAAATGACTAATAGAGGATCATGTAGGTGGGGGGAGACAGGATCATTTGGTGGATTTATTTTTGACTAGGCCGTATTAAAGTCACTGCAGGGTTTGGTAAACGAAGTAACGTGATTACATGGGGATGTGGGCAGCTGCAGTATTTTCCTCAATCCCTTAGAAAAATTACCATGCTTCTCCAACAATACGGCCTCCACCAATAGGAAGGCCCAGCATGATTTTTAGGCATGAGGTGAAATTAAGCCCCACCCCCAAAATTTAGGCCTATTTAAACCATGCATTTCCCCGCCATTTCTCACATCGTTCATTACAACTACATGAAGTGAAGAGAAATGGGGGGGAAAGGTGGGGGGTCGGGAGAAAACTTGCCTTTAGGAGTGCCCTGCAGGTAGCCTAGGCTAGAATACCCCGATAGCCGAAAGAAGCTCCCCGAAGGCAGAGTCCTCAGCCGCTTCAGGGCGTGGCATTTCTGCCCGTGTCTCCTCGCCTTTAGGCAGTCTCTTTCGGGCGATGGAAGCTCCCCAAGGGCAGTCACCAGCCACTTCGATCGGCCGGTAGAAGCGGCCTTGCGGCGAGGGGAGTGTGTGTGTGTGCACTCTCCCCGAGGCCGCTTCTACCGGCTGGTCGAAGTGGCTAGTGACTGCATTTGGGGAGCTTCCATCGCCCGAAGGAGACTGCCTAAAGGCAAGGGGACATAGGCAGCCACGCTATGCCTTGAAGCAGCTGGGGACTCTGCCTTTGGGAAGCTTTCGTCGGCCGACAGAAGTGGCCTTGCAGTGAGGGGAGTGTGTGTATGCGCTCGCCCCGAGGCCGCTTCTACCGGCCGATCGAAGTGGCTGGTGACTGCACTTGGGGAGAGAGCTTACATCGCCCAAAAGAGACTCCCTAAAGGACACGGGCAGCCACTCCACTGAAGCAGCTGGGGACTCTGCCTTTGGGGAGCTTTCGTCATCCGATAGAAACGGCCTTGCGGCGAGGTATGTGCGTATGGGCTGCTCTAGGTGGGGGAGGAATTCAGTCATCCCCAAAAAGACAGCCTTGCCGTTTTTTCGGGGGTCAAAAAAAAAATAAGGCTCGGCCTTATTTTGTGAGAAACATGGTAGGTTTTGCTCAAGTCCTGGGAATTTTAGTGTCTTTCAAAAGAATTTAAGAAGTGTCCTTGGTGAGGCGCTTCCCAACCGAATGGAAACTCCCATGAAGGTTATGTCAACAATTGTGCTTTGATACCATGGAGTTGCATCCATTTCTCAACTGGCAGATTTTACATAACCATGTCAATGGCCTTCAAGAGTGTAGATGGCCTTCAAGATCAGCAGCTGTGGTATCTTTGTGGTGATGAAAGTCCCCAAATTGTATTCCTTTTGTGTGTTCCTTTGCTATTGTGTGAAGAAGTTGTTCCTTTATCTCTCAGCAAGGGTTCAGCAAGGGACTCAGCAAGGGTTGGTCAAAAGCCAGTAAATATTTCAGCAGTCCACATGATACACACTCAATACACTCAAGGCCTCCTGAAGAGGCCTGAGACAGCTTGTTTACTGTTCTGTGAATATTCTGCTTTATAAAGAGAGGCCTTTGATTTAACATTTCCCCTCTAACTCTACCTTTCTTTTTTGTTTTGCAGGATTGCAGTATTAATGGTAAGAAAATTAACCTTTTTATGGAACTTAAGCCCCTGTCCCACTGCACCAACGGATGCAAAGAGGATGTAAAACGTTGGAAAACGCTATGCATCTGTTGTGTACTCATTGCATATGTGTTTCATACGCTCTATCCTTTGAGCATCCGTCCCCTGAGATTTCATCTGCTCAAGAAGTTTTGAGCTGCACAAAACTTTTTGAGCGGATGAACTTTCCGCCGTGTACGATGTAAATCCGCGACATCCGAGCAACAAACGTTCTATGTCCATTTATCATCCGTTAAATGTCCGCTGTATCCTCTCTGCATCCTCTGGGCATCCCCTCAACTCACATCCACTGCAGCTGAAAACGGAAAGAGGGAGGAAAGAAAAGGTACACGGAACGTCTACACAGTGTTAGTAGCACAGAAATAGAAAGGATGAGCAGTGAAAGGTTTGCATCCTATATACATCCTCTAGGCTTCCTATGAACATCCGTTTAACATCCCCATTACTACCCACGTCCGTTCTTTTCCTTTCTTTTCCATTCTGTTTATGCAAATTTTTGCCACTTTTTGAAGCGGATGACAACGGATGGAGCACCCCCGAAATTTTGCTCGTCTGCTGTGTCCTTTTTGCATACGTTTTGCATCCGTCGGCCAGTGGGACCTAGCCTTTAACATAATGTTGAATTTGAGCC
This sequence comes from Laticauda colubrina, assembly GCA_015471245.1. Taxonomy (NCBI): domain Eukaryota; kingdom Metazoa; phylum Chordata; class Lepidosauria; order Squamata; family Elapidae; genus Laticauda; species Laticauda colubrina. The sequence goes on from BLBF01000003.1 coordinate 1,918,206, forward strand.
TAGGGGATGGAGATAACAATTGGGATCTGAATGAGGGAGAGGGACTGGAGATCTCACTGCATTCAATTGGGCTGAGGTTGGAGTAGACTACCAATGAGAGGTCCTTGGTGCTCACATCTGATTGACTATCTTGACCAGCACTGATGATGTTACCTAGTTGGGTCATGAAATGTCTGCAAGAAAACAACCAAGCTCAGAAAGCACCAAGGACCGCTCATTTCAATCTTGAGCTACAAATACTTCCCTTTATTGGTAGATAAATGCAGATTTGATTGCAAGGCATTATGACTTGAAAGCAGTGGTGCACCACCACAAAAACTGTTAAATTTGCCCTCATGGATTTTGAATAGTTTTTTTTTAATTTTAGTGCTATTGTAGCATATCCTCTTACCCATGGAATGAAGATACCTTGTTGACTTTTTTTATTTTTTATTTTCAAATCATTATTATATTACCTTGATGTTTATTCCCAGTTACCCAGCTAAATTTGAAAGTTACATATTCCATCTTCTCTTGCTGCTGAGAAGTTCAGATGATGTCCACAGGGACTGGGATTTGCTTGGCTCCAATTTGTTACTTGTGGCTACTCTGAACATGCTTCCCCCACACTACATAGTAAGTATGACCCTTGGTGGTCACCTTGGCTTAGGCTGCTGGGGAGATCAGACCCTGGACCCCCAGTGTGTAGACCAGGTAATGACTGACTGGAACTTCTTGAAGTGCTTTTGAGTTTTATGATTTTATGATTTTTATTGCCAGAGTTGTTAAGCGAATCATTGCAATTGGTAAATTAGTAATCTGGCTTCCTCGTTGACTTTGCCTGTCAGAAGGTCACAAAAGGGGAACAAGGAAACTATCATAAATATGAGTCATTGGCTGAATTTTTATCACGTGACCATGGAAATGCTGCAATGGTCATAAGTGTGAAAAGTGGTCATAAGTCACTTTTTTCAGTGATGTTTTAACTTTGAACAGTCACTAAGTGGACTGTTGTAAATCGAGGACTACTTGTAGACAGTTGCTACTCTCTGTCACAGGCTAGAGAAATAGGGGAGAGGTGAAATAGACCAGTGCCATCAACATCATCGTCACCACCATCAGACGCAGGAGCAGCACATTCATCTGGAAGGTAGTCCTCGATTTATAACCATAATTCGAATTGGAATTTCCATTGCTAAGCAAGGCAGTGGTTAAGAGTCTAATTTTCTGACTGTTTTTGCTGTGGTTATTAAGGAAATTACCCACAGACATTAAGTAAACATGTGTTTATTAGGTGAACCCGGTTTCCTCCATCGACTTTGCTTGTTGGAAGTCGAGAAGGTTGCAAATGGTGATCAGGTGGCCCCTCGATACTACAGCCTTCATACATTCCATGCCGGTGGCCAAGGGCCCAAAGTTTGATCAGTGATGCTGTGATGGTTGAAAGCAGAAGGACGGATGATAAGATCCTTTTTTCAGCACCATTGCAACTTTGAACAGTCGCTAAACAGTCCCAATTGTGGTCGTAAGTCAAGGATTGATTATCTGTAATGAAGTTTGGTTTTTTTTCCACCACTTAGCATGCTGTGCAAACCAATGGTGGTATTCAACCGGTTCTGCCTGGTTCTGGCAAGCCGGTAGGAGTGATGAGCAGCGAAGACCGAACGGTTCTCTCCACTGCTCTGCTGATGGGCCCACCTTCCCGTCTGGGCTCCTTTTATCTGATGAATTTGAAGTGCAGCTGCTTTGCGTGGCACAGAATAGTGCCACGTGGTAGCTGCTGAAGTGACCGGGATCGTGCAGGCTTGCAGGAGGCAAGTTAGAACGCCTCTGCATCTGCGCAAAGTGCTCCCACCAACCACACCCTCCGAACAATATTTGAAACCCACCACTGGTGCAAACCCACTAATTATTGGTTTATTATTCTGCGTGAACCAAAACAAATTATTTTTCTTTAAAACATCCTGCTTTAGCACTGTGAGAATGGAGTCAATCAAGTGTGCTGATTGCTCTGGAGTAGGGGTTACCAACTTTTTGGACCTCAGGGACCACCAAACTCATAATTTTAGATCCCAGGGACCACTAACCGGTTCTGTGGGCGTGGCCTAATTTGTGGGTGTGGCTTAGTGGTCATGTGACTGGCTGGGCATGGCTTGCATGTAAACATAAATATTTATATAAATATTGATTTTTTTTAATAAAAAAAGAGCAACTTTTACCTAAAATCAGGCAAAGCAGGCAGGCAGATTAAGTTGCTTACAGAATCACAGATTCATTCAGAAATCTATCTATCTGCCATTAGCTAGCTCTGTCACATAACATTTGCTTGCAAGCAAACTCACAAATTTAACTCACAACACACCATGCATGTAAATATTGAATTTTTTATTTAAAAAAGAGCAAATTTTACCCAAAATCAGGCAAAGCAGGCAGATTGAGTTGCTCACAGAATCATTCAGTGATCTATCTATCTGCCATCGGCTAGCTCAGTCTTTCAAATTTGCTTGCTGTGAGTCTGCACTGAATTTACTTGCAAGCAAACCATCAGTCCTAAGGGAGGTTCCGCTGTACTTAACAGTAGAACCAAAGATCTAAAGACTAGCTAAAAAGCAAGAAATCCAATTATTTCCTGCTTCCCAGCTAATCTAAATCTCCCGGCACAGCAGAACAATGATGGTTGGAAAAAGGAAAAATAGCAATTTAGCAGGCAAGTTTACCGGGTAAGGAGTGAGTGGGGCGGGGCAGGTTCCCGCGGGCCTTGTGGGCAGCGCAGCCTTGTGTTTCTGCGCAGCTTGGATTAATTGCTTTGGGGGGTACTCTGGGGATGAGATTTCTCTGCGGCCCACCAAAATTTTCTCACGGCCCACCAATTGGCGACTGCTGCTCTGGAGAATCACTGAAGAAATCTATGCTCTTAATATAATGGATGACTTGTTCTTTTCTATGTTTAAGTGCTAATATTACAGAATTCCTGCTCTGTTTTACTCCTGTCCTCCTTCCTTTGGAGCATGTGCCAGTAGCCACTGTAAATGGACGTAACAATCGGCTATTGTATAGACACTATAATGCTTGTTAAGTATCCAAACAAGCTTCCTTATCCAATCTGTGAATGTATTTATTTATTTATTTGAGGATTACAAGAAAAGGAAGATAATGGCTAAGTTTGCACATCAGGTGAAGACAAAATCAAACAAACTGTAATCAAGCGTAGGTTGATTATAAACCAAGCATATGTGTCACCAAAAGCATTCAAATGGGTCAGGCCTCTATGGTCACTTACCAGGGAGTAGGTAAACATGTGGGTTTTTGCTGGGAGTTTACTGGAAAGTTCTTCTCTGTTCTCCTTTGATAGAGACGTACGCATTGCACTTCGATGCCTTACACCTTTGTTGCCTTACACATCTTCAGGGAGAAAGGTTGCATGGAGATGAATGTAAACTTTGCCCTAGAACTTGTTTGCAGTTCAGTTTGCCTGCTTGCATATTTATTTATTTCATTATTCAATTTGTGTGGCTGCCTAACTCAACAAATATCTCCGGATGGCAAAATCATAAATGAATCCTATCATAAATTCAAAGACAGAGATACACAGTGACCAAAGAAGATAACAATTTAAAACTTGAATTGAGGCCCAGCGTGGCCTCAAAATCAGAGGTTGGGGTTCAGGCCTTTCTACTACACAGTTATTAATTATAGCTTTAAAATATCTGGGTTTTTCCCCCCTAGGAAGGTCAGTGGGATTTTTTTTTAAGTGTGTGTGTATGCCTTTGAGTCATTTTTTCATTTCTGTTGGCTGCCTGGGCAGGTACCTGTGGTTTTCTTGTCAAGAATTTCCCTTGCTGCCTTCTTCCTAGGGCTGGGAGAAAGGGTCTGGCCCAAAGTCACCCAGCTGACTTTGTGTGTCATGAAAGACTAGAACTCACTCTCCCACTTTTTAACTTGATGCTTTAATTCAGGCAATCTTCAAACTTGACAGCTTTAAGACGTGTAGACTTCAACTCCCAGAATTCTTCCTCCAGTCATGTTAGCTCAGGAATTCTGGGAGTTGAAGTCCACAAGTCTTAAACTTGCCAAGTTGGAAGACCTTTGCTTAAATTCATTGTTTCTCAACATTCTGGCTGAGGAATTCTGGGTGTTGAAGTCACCACAAGTTAATGTGGCCAAGGTTAATACTGCTCTACAAATTTGCATCCTTTTTAAATTTATTAAGGACCTGATTTGCTGCTCTTTGCTCTATAATTGAAAGTACTGACTTAAGTCATATGTGGCCCTGAAACCTTTGGGTTTGTCTCCAGAGCTTTTCCAAATCTGCATTGCTAAACTGTAGTAGTTAAGTAATATGAAAGAGAGGAGTGATGGCACACATATGCTGTACTAGCACTATACCTGCTTGACCTGATCTGGAGCTAAGCAAGACTGGATCAATTTAGGACCTGGATAGGAGACCATCAAGCAACATTTCACCAGTAGTTTAGACTGGGAAGAATCCAACCAACCAACAAAAAATCTGCCTGGAAGTTAGCAATAGCCAACCACTTTCATACTCTTGCTAAAATAATATTATAGAGTCACGAAGATTTAAGTATGATTTGAAGGAGTTGTATTGTTAATTTGATCTGAGTTCATTTTTTTTTATTGTGGATCATGGATGTCTACAAAGAAAAAGGTTGAAAAAGTGAATATGAGAGTTGTAACCAAATGATCCTCCAACTTTTTTTACATGGGTTGTTTGCATGGTTGCGGCCACCATCTTGAATTTTTTGGATCTCTGTGGACAACCCTAACCTGGCCCATCTGTTTCTTTTCTGTGACTCCTCTGATTTCCTTTCTCCCTATTTTTCTCTCTACTCTTGACATTAGAAAAAATTGATTTGTCTCTGCTTTTCACTTTTTACTCACTTTTTACTCTCTTCAACAGGAAACGGAGATCGACTCAGCCCCTGTTCCCAATGCCAGCACAAGCTGCAAGAAAGCCCGTCTCAGCTATTGCCAGCCCTTCTCCTAAGCACAGTTCAGTGTTGCAAGCATGAAAAGCAAACCTGTCTGCAGATCTATGTGGCTCTGAACTCAACAGGTATGATGGGACCCAGGTGGAAGTGTTGAATTTGGGGACGAGTTTGCTAAAGAACGATCCAGGTTGTTGAGGGTGCAATAATTGTGGAAATCTTGATATAACATTTGGAGTGTTATAGTCAGGTTGGAAATGGGAACGCCTTTCTAAGGAAATGACTTGAATACATTATTTTACTAGCTCGATTCCTTGCTTCACTACAAAACTATGCAGTCGGGCTTAGTTTTTTGGGAAGAAAATAAGGGGAAAAAATCTGCCTTTGCTTACCAGCATCCATCAGTATTAATCTGGCTCTCATCCTGTCAGTGTGAGAGAGAATTGAGAGCTGTTTGGAAACTGAAACAGAGTTTGCTGTGTGAACAAGGAGACAGCAAGGAGTTTGGGCGTCGCTAAGCTCAACTCTTCTGTACTAAAGCTGCTTGGTACTGTGAAATGGTCAGTTCAAATGGTCAGTAAACAAATGGTTTGTAAATCGAGGACTATCTGTAATTCCATTGATGATGGAATTGAACCACCTCTTTCCAACAGAAACCAACCCATCTGACTTGGTTGTGCTAGGAGAACCATCTCCCATTTCCTCAATGTAAATGTGCAGAATTTGTAAACGGAGCGCCTATTTTGGGGAGCAGTCTCTGTTACACAATTGGGCTTTCAGGTTCAGCTTATGGTCACTCACAGGCCTGGAAAACTGCCATACTCAATCAATCCCAAATCAACTAAACACTGAGGCACAAACGGTTCTTTAAAATACACAGAGACCCAGTGAATTTAAAATAACAGCAAACTTTTACTGATATACAACTGACCTCGAAAACAAGCCCTAGCCCGATTTTCACACCTGCACCTAATATAAGCCCCACCCCCCAAATAAGCCCAAGTTAAGCTCCACCCAATCTGTCCCACCATCTGGTTATACGAGGTGGGGCGAGGGGCATGCGTAAAAACCAAACTATGGCGGGGATGGACAGGTAGAGCTGTTCCACATGCCCCGCACCTGCTTACCTTAGGACTGCTACAGCCAGTCCTCCCATGCCCTGCTGCCTGACTTCTGAAAGTGCTTGTGGCCGCTTGTGGCTGGATGCCACATGGCATATTGCACCAAGTGGCAGCACTGGCATAATAAGCCACACGGCCTCCTGCCATGAGCGGCGGCACCGGTGTGACAACCCATGTAGCATCTGGCTGCAAGCAGTTGCAAACAGCCACAAAAGAAAGTGTGACAGTGTTGCGGTGTGGGAGGCCTGGCTGTGATACTCCGAAGGTAAGCAGCCAAGACATCCCCCTAAAATAAGTCCAGGTGCTTATTTTGGGGCCCAAAAGAAAATAAGACTGGGTCTTATTTTCAGGAAAACCTGGGTATTTTTGCTCTTTTACACACACACACACACACACACACACACACACACACACACACACACTCACGCACACTCTCTCTTACCCAACATCTACTACTAGACTTCCAGGCACTAGCCAGAGGGATGGAAACTGCCAAGTCTGGGATCCAAAAACGAGTCAAAGGCTGGGCAGGCCTCAGGACCTCTTTTTTATCCCAGAGTTGATGGGGAGGGGCTTCCCATGCAGGCCCAACTTCTTTGTTGGGGAGACTTGGGGAGAGGTTTGCTATGTGCTCAGGCCCAAATTTTGTTCCCTTAAGGACTTGGTTCCTTTCCCTGAGAAACTTTTCCTGGCTTTGGTCCATGCTGCTTACAGGCCTTCCCCACTTTTAAGTAAAGGTGGCCTTGGCCTAGCCTCACATCCCCTGCTTGAATAGAAGCTGGTCCCTACATGATGTTTAGGAGTATTTTGTTTCATGTTTGGTTTTATGATTTTATCGCTACGTGATGTTATTTTGTTATTGTGAGTGAGTTTTTAAAACGCTGCCTTACGGTCAACTGCAGTGGGTACTACAGGTAGTCCTCAACTTACGAAGATTCATTTAGTCACCGTCCAGTGTTACAACGGCACTGAAAAAAGTAACTTAGGACCATTTTTTTCTCGCTTACAACCTTCATAGCATCCTCATGTTCAAAATTCAGACGCTTGGCAACTGGTTCATACTTATGACTGTTGCTGTGTCCTGGGATCATGGGATCACTTTTTGACAAGCAAAGTCAATGGGGAAGCCCCATTCACTTAACATTCACTTAACAGGGTTACTAACTTATCAACCGCAGGGATTCACTGAACAACTGGGGCAAGAAAGGTTGTAAAATGGGTCAAAACTCACTTAAGAAATGTCTCTCTCTCTCTAACCACAGAAATGTTGGGCTCAATTGTGGTTGTAAGTCGAGGACTACCCGTAAATCCAATAAGTACATAAATCATGCAAAATAAATATGAATGTGGACGTCACCCTATTTGTGAAAGTTAAGATATAAGATCTTCCATTCTTGTTTGTTTTCACTTTAGGTATTGAAGGCTTCGAACTGGATTTTCTCGTTCCAAGTTCTAACCGTTACAAGCTTCAGGTCTTGAAAACACAGGTGCATCAGAACAATATTGGAGCTAAGGTAACCTAACAGCAGAAAAGCATAAGTAAGGCTCTTCTAGATTGACCCAATTTGGGACTGGATTATCTGAGGGAACCGTGTCTTGCTGGTCACATCTGTCTGACCCACTAGAGCAGGGAAGCAAGGAATGTGGGCATCCCATCCCCTAAGGACAGAGGTGGTATTCAGCAGGTTCTGACCAGTTCTGGAGAACCAGTAGTGGAAATTTTGAGTAAGTCGGAGAACCGGCAAATACCTCCTCTGGTGGGACTCAGAAGAAAGGCCTTCTCTGTGGTGGTGCCCTCTCTCTGGAAAATCATTCCCCCCTAGATAATAGACTGGCTCCCACCAGGGGTGGGCTTCAAAAATTTTAGTAAAGGGTTCTCTACATCAGGAGTCCCCAACCACCGGTCCTCGGACTGGTACCAGTCTGTGGATCATTTTGTACCGGGCCGCAAAGCTTGGGCGCCGCCATCTTGTTTTGACAGCGCTTCCGGGTTTCCAGTTGCTTCCAGGTTTTTGGTTGGAAAGTGCTTCCGGGTTTTTGGTTGGAAAGCGACGTTTGGGTGCTGAAGGAATCCTCATGCCTTAGTTTTGTCGAAGGGGGGGCGGCTTCGAACAAAGAGCCGTCCTGATGGCGGTGGAGTCTCGCGTTACTCATGTACCGGTCCGTGGAAGAATAAATAATCGTGAAACTGGTCCCTGGTACAAAAAAGGTTGGGGACCACTGCTCTACATGGCCACGGTGGCCATGGCCTAGCCGGCTTCCTACACCACGGTGGGGGGTGACATTTTTGTCGTCCCCGGGCTCCACAGGCTTTTGTCCAGCTTCTGGGAGGGTGAAAACAGCCTCCCTGGGCTTTGGAGGCTCTCTGGAAGCTGGAAATTGGCCCATTTCCAGCCTTCCTGAACTTCCAGGAGGCGCATTTTTTGCCCTCCCTGAGCCTCTGCGCATGATCTGCTCTTACCTGCATTCAAAATGGGCCGTGTGGGGACTCTTGGGAGGGGCGTGGTGGGCGGGGCCAGCTAGGAGTGGGATTTGGGAGTTCTCTGAACTGCACAGAATCTTAGCTAGGGGCTCTCCTGAACCCCTGTGAACCCCCAGCAGCCCACCCCTGGCCCCCACTCTTAACTGTCATGCCCCTGTTGGGGTCTGGCTCCAAAAGAGAGATGGAACAGCTGACAAGGAGTGGGAGTGTGCCTCAGGTGGTTGTGGAGGAAACTGGGGAAGGGCACATGCCGGATGGGCATTCCAGGCCCATCCCCTCTTCATCCAAGGGCATACAGGAAGGAGCGGATAAGGGAGAAATGTGGTCTACAGGGGAGGAAGGGGCCCTGATCCCCTTCATGGATTGCAGCTAGGAGGACTGGTTAAAAGGACAAACTGTGCATGGCAAAGTTGCTGGAAGCAAAGCGTGCATTCTTGTTGGAGCTTATCTGTGTTTTGGCTTCCTCCCAAGTGTGGTTGCTGTGTTATCTGGTAGAAGTCTGCAATTAATCATCCTTGCCTGCACTAGTAATTCCTTCAGTGTGGTGTGTTGGGTTTTTTATTTTGAATTAACTTTACTTTGGGTGCGGACTGCATTTACTCCCTCCGTAAACTGCTTTCTTTAAGAGTTTGCTATCCAGCTGAGAATAATTGGACATTGGGGCCAAAATGGAGGCATTAAAGGGACTTTCTTCTATTTTTGTGACTTGGTTATTTTTGTGTCACGCCCTGGGTCATCACACCAACACTGTTTCGGAAGGCCCTGAAGAAGTGGTTCTGCCAGCAGGCCAGGGGAACCCAGAGCGGGAGGGAGCCCATTAAATGGGGGTTTTGAATGTGTGTTGTTGCCAGACTAGGGTTGAGGGGTTATTTTATTTTATTTTTAATTATTTTTATTTCTTTTATATGGTGGTTTTATGTCCTTGTAAGCTGCCATGTGTGAATAGGCGGCAATATAAAATAGATGATAGATAGATAGATAGATAGATAGATAGATAGATAGATAGATAGATAGATAGATA
>BLBF01000003.1:1929190-2027052 GCA_015471245.1 Laticauda colubrina
CTCTTCTCTTCTCTTCTCTTCTCTTCTCTTCTCTTCTCTTCTCTTCTCTTCTCTTCTCTTCTCTTCTCTTCTCTTCTCTTCTCTTCTCTTCCTGAGTCCTATTATAAGATGTGTTGTCCTTTCCTATTTAACTGAGAAGCCCCTTCCCACCAAATGGATCAGGTACATGCCTGGTACAGCAAGAGGACTCTCCTCTTTTGATTTAGACTCTGTTCACTTCTTGGATCACCAGTGGTACCTGATTCACAAGGCTGGGGTGACAGACAGTTATCCCGACCCTGGAAATACATGCTGCAGATGAATCACAGGGCTGATGAGAAGAAGGCTGCATCATCAGCACTATTTTAAAAAGCGATTCATGAGTCATCACTGAGCTGAAGCTAGACTATTGCGTGGCTACATCGTAGGCTGTAGGAAAATTGGCTGAAGTCCACCTTCAGCCCTCAAAAGCTTATCAAATGGTTTGTCCTCTCTCTCAACCCAACTCAAAAGAGCACATGCCTCCTTCAGTTCCGGGAGAAAAAGCAGAATATAAATCTTATCAGTGTGAATCAATGAATAGAAGAATTCAAAAGGTGCTAGTTCTTGAATTAGGCCAAGGATCTGTAATGGGTAAAAGGAGAAACAGGACGAAGTCAAAACAACTGAGACTGAGACAATGGGCAGATAAATGAAATTGAGTTCTGGACAAGACCTGTAACTTGAATAAGCATTTTAGACAAAACCATTGCTAGTTCTCACAAAGATAAAAGTGGTGGCGGAGAAAAGTATCTTCGGACTTGTCTATGGAGATTCTCAGTCATCCCAGGTCATGGTTGTCCCAAAGGTGCTTTTTTTTCAAAGGGCAACTGGACTTTCTGTTTTTTCTTTGTAGACATTTCGCTTCTCATCCAAGAAGCTTCATTAGTTCAAGAAGTTGAAGAAACTTCTTTGGATGTGAAGCGAAATGTCTTCAAAGCAAAAACAGAAAATCCAGTTGTCTCTTGGAAGAAAAGCACCCTTGGGATTACCTTCAGACAATTATGTAACTATATGTTTATAATACAAGTAGTATGGGTGTGCATGACTTTGGTTTTCTAGTCTGCCCTACCTTGGAGGCTTGGGAAGAAGATCCATCACGATTTACATGTTGGGAATAATGAAAGGAACATTTCTGACCCCAGCATTGTTTTCCCAGTGGCAGATGCAGTTTGGCAGCTTCCAGGTGGCCAGTGGCGAGCAGGTACATGTCTCAGTGAAGACCATTCCTCCCAGGAAGCTAAACCTCAGCCAGAGCTATACAGTCAGTAATAACCAACCAGGTAAGACACCTTTACTGGGCACATAGACCCATGCTTGTATCACCTCGTGTCAAAGGATCTTCAAATATATATTTAGAGAAACCCCAAAAGTACTTCTGCTGGACATCAAAAATTTCTGCCTAGAGCCATTTGTGCGGGCACACGAGCCCTAGCCAAACTTACCTGCATTGCGCATACGCACGCCTCCCAGCTGACTTTCGGCCTCTTTGAGGCAGTTTTTGCACTCCTAGAGGCTCAAGGGAAGCCTCTGCAGCCTCGAGAGGTCAAAAAAACGGGCCTTCCGGAAACACCGGAAGTGTCTGTTTTCAGCCTCTGGAGGGCCTCTGGAGCCTGGGGGAGGCTGTTTTTGCCCTCCCAGGGGCTCAAGGGAAGCCTCTGCAGCCTTTGAAGGCCGAAAAATGGGCCCACGCATGCTTTCAGAACACCACAACAAAAGGGTTTGCCATCACTGGCCTAGAGAGTTGCTGAATATTTATTAAGGAAAGAAGAGAAATGGTCAGGAGATTGTTGGAAGGTTTTAAACTGGGATAAGAGGGGAAACACCAGTTCTAGCCATCTTTGGGCTCATTCTAGTGTGAGCCGATAATAAAACAAAGGTACTCTTGACTTACAGCCATTCATTTAGTGACTGTTCAAAGTTATAACAGTGTTGAAAAAAGTGGCTTAGGACAGTTTTTGTTCCACACTTATGACTGTTGTAGCATCCCCATGGTCACATGATCAAAATTTAGGTGCTTGGCAACTGGCATGTATTTCAAACGGTTCCTCTGTCCCGAGGATATGTGATCACCCTTTGTAACCTTCCCAGCTGGCTTCTGACAAGCAAACTCAGTGAAGGGTGGGGGGAAGCCAGATTTGTTTAATGACCGTATGGTTCACTTAAGGCCCGTTCCCACTGGCCGACGGACGCAAAACATATGCATAAAGGACACAGCGGACGAGCAAAATTTCGGGGGTGGCTCCATCCATTGTCATCCGTTCCAAAAATTGGGGAAAATTTGCATAAACAGAATGGAAAAGAACGGAAAAGAAAGGATGTGGGTAATATGTAGCGGGGATGTTAAACGGATGTTCATAGGAAGCCTAGCGGATGGAAGCAGATGACACATCCGAAGGGGTTCCGGGGGAGAATTTCGAAGCGGATGCATAGCGGAAGGGGGGGATGCATAGCGGATGAAGCAGATGCATCACGGACGCCTATAGGAAACAAAGGGGATGCCGCGCAGATGTATATCGGATGCAAAGCGTTCACTGCGCATGCGGGGAGTATGAATTGCGTCAGCTCCGCAGATACAAAAGGATGCAGCACACATGCAGTCAGCATACAGGGGAAAGACGTGCTGCCACATATATCTAGTAGGAACACCATGGTTCGTCAGTCAGGCAAGAAGAGGAAGCCCGTGCCTACTTGTTCCAGCCCTGGCAAGAAGGCCAGAACCAGCATCCCACCCCCTGGCACTGACTCTGAAGCTGCTGCTGCTGCTGCTGCTGTTGTGGTGGACCAGCCCCAAGACCCTCAAAGCCCTGTTGCTGAAGGCCCTGCTGCTCAAGCCCCTGAAGGCCCTGCTGCTCAAGCCCCTGAAGGCCCTGCTGCTCAAGCTCCTGAAGGCCCTGCTGCTCAAGCCCCTGAAGGCCCTGCTGAAGCCCCTGCCAGAGTGAGGAAGAGGCAAGGGAAGCAGAAGGGAGAGAGGAAACAGTACACCGTTTCTGAGGACCATGAGGATGAGGTGCTGGAATGGCTGAGGGAGAACGAGTACCTCTGGAGAAAGGGCCACAGACTCTATCGGGACACCAAGAAGAAGCAGGAAGCTTGGAGAGACAAGGCAGAGAGCCTGGGGTACACTGCAGAAGTACTCCTGGGATGGTGGAAGCACATGCACACCTGGTATGGCAAGCTACACCACAAGAAATCCGGGCAGGCCGCTGTCAAGCTCACTGACTAGGAGATGTACGTCATGGCCAAGTGCAGTTTCCTGGAGGGTGAGATCCGCCACCGAGGAGCAGCCCCTCTGAGACCCCTCTCCCTCAGACAGCCCACAGACAGCCAGGAGCCAGCTACCATGTCCAGGCAGGTGTCTTCAGAGGGTCCCACAGCAGAGACCCCCCCGACAGCTGCACTCCCCATGCCGGCAGACTTGGAGGATCCCGTGGAGGATGACACCCTGTTGTCACAAATGGAGGAAGAAGCAGCAGCCATCAGATGCCAACCCACCCCCACCCCCACCCCCAGCTCCAGAGGATGCAGGCAGAGAGGCAGACTGGAGGGCCAGGACCACAGTGTGCTGTTGGAGATCAGGGACACAATGAAGACCAGCACAGAACTTCTCTCTCAGCTGGTCCACTTGGACAAAGCATCCTCGGACCGGAAGCCCTTCATCACCTACGTGAGCCAGACCCTGAGGGACCTGCCCAAGGCCCAGTACCAGGTGATGAAGCAGAAGATCACAGCACTTCTGCACAACTCTCAAGGCCCAGCTGAAGCTGCTCCTACCCAGTCCAGGTCTGCTCCTCCACCCCAGACGATGTCACAGCCCTTCCATGGCTTTCAACAGTCCCTCACCTACCAAGGCTACGAGTACCAGGACTTCCCACAGCAGAAGCAGAACTTCCCAGTCCAGGCCCAGGTTCATCGGACACCACAGATGCCAGTCCTCACCCAGCTGCAGACCAGACAGCCCCATGACACTCCTCCTTCTTCCACCCCACAGCCAAGCCCGTCGATGGACAATCTGTCATCAGTATTGGGCCTGAAATCTCAAGTCCTTGATGAAGGGCCTCTCAACCTCACGGGACTGAGTCAGCTCTCGGATAGCTTCCTGAACACACCATCCCCTGTTGTACCCTTGGGCCAAGCACCCCAATGGTGCCTCAGACCAGCACTCAAGCCACAGCCACCGCCATAATCCCTGCCCGCTTAACAACTGAGACCAGGGACATGACTCAGAGTGACTGAGAATAGTGTCAGAGACTGAGTTTATTTATCTTTTAAGCAAAGTTTGCTTAAGACACTTTACTTGGTTCATTTTGCTTTTTTAATAAAGTCATAAAGTTTACCTAAGAAAGTTAATAAAGGTTATCTTTGCTTAACACACTTAAAACAGTTTACTTGGTTCATTTTGCTTATTTAATAAAGACATAAAGTTAAGAAAGTTAATAAAGGTTATCTTTGCTTAAGACACTTTACTTGGTTCATTTTGCTTATTTAATAAAGTCATAAAGTTTACATAAGACAGTTAATAAAGGTTATGTTTGCTTAAGACACTTGGTTCATTTTTTTTACTTGATAAAGTGTTGGTGAAAACTTTGAAAAAATGGTTAAGCCTTTGCATGCTTGTAGGATAGATAAGGATAGTTGTGGGATAGATAAACCTCCAGTGCAAGCATAGTGGGACTGTATGGCCCACCATCCCAGCTGCCACACATATGGACCTTTATTATCAATAACAATTTATTCATTGATCAACACATTTTAAAATAAACAAAGCTCTTTGTTAATGCCCTATTTATTGTAGGACCACTCAACATACATGGCACAATCTCATCAGTGTTATGCAACAGTCTCAATGAAGCATCCATTAAGCATCTACCATCCTGTCTTGCCAGTCCATTGCTCCAGCTGGGGAGTTGCACCAGTGTCTCAGGAGGTTGTGCTGCTTCTTCCCTTCACGTGAAGCTCTGTTGGGGCCTTGTACAACCACAGTGTCTATCAGGTTTCGTCCTTGCCTCCATTCACCAGGCTCCATGTCCCCATTGCCTTGTTGGAGGTCCACAAGCCTGTTCTGCAACACCAGGTAGCGGGTGCGCATGAGATTGTGCAGGATGCAGCAAGCTTCCACAATGCTCCTCACGGTCTGTGGGCGATGCTGCATGGTGGGGAGAAGTACCTGGAACCTGTTGGCCAGGATGCCAAAGGCATTCTCCACCACCCGTCTTGCCCTGGACAGCCGATAGTTGAAGATCCTCTCTTCATGGGTGAGGTATCTTGAAGTGTAGGGCTTCGTAAGGTAGGTTCTGAGGGAGAACGTGTCATCACCAATGATGAAGTAGGGCACATCTTGTGTGTCATTGACTAGGGGTTCTGGATCTGGAAAACCCATGATGAGGTTGCGTTCCAGCCCATCCTTGAGGTCACTAGCATTGTATACCTGGCCACCTGAAGCTGACCCCTTGCCTGAAGCATCGATGTACATGAACTTGTAGTCAGCATCGACCATGGCGAAGAGGATGATGCTGAAGAAGCCCTTGTAGTTGTGATAAGTGGACCCTGAGTTGGCTGGAGCTTTGCAGGCCATGTGCTTCCCATCTATGGCTCCAACGGTGTGGGGAAAATTCCACCTCTGATACCACTCTTCTGCAAGTTTTCTCCAGGTTGTTCAGTGGTGGGGCACTTGAGGAGCTCCTCCACGTATTCTTCAATGATGGCCTGCACCACTTCTCTGACCACTTTGCTGATGGTGTTGTGTGGCACCCTCCAGGCATACTGCATGTTTCTGTATGTGGTTCCAGAGGCCAGGTGCTGCAGAGTCAGTGCCACCTTCAGTCCAGGGTCCAGGTTGGGACGGAAGTTGGTGCTAGGCTTGGTCAACCTGGGTCTCAGACACTCTACAAGTTCATCAAACATGGCTGGTGGCATCCTCATGAAGTGATGGAATGCATGAGGGTCTTCATTCCTCAGCTCCACCATCAACTGGTCATACAGTCCAAACTCCATTCTTCTCACAATCCATCCTCAGCTCTTGGACGTCTCCTTCTCCTTTTGTATAAAAGGTGAAACAGTCTGAACAGGTTTTGGTTCTGGTGATGAATGAGCACAGCTATCATACGGACTGTGTCATCATCCATGGTGGAGAACAATTGATGATGTTGAAGATCAAGACCAAGGGTGAAGAGTTTTGTACACCACGTCTGCTGGACTCATACTGAGATCCAGATGATTTTCTCCCCCTTTTTATAGGAAATATCGGTTGTCCGCTAGGTGTCCTTCTACATACTCTAGACATACTCCAGACATCCTAAATATACGAGATACATCCCAGATACAAACGTGTTGTCCGTTTAATCCTTTATATACGAGATGCATACGCTTACATCCTTTCTATTTCCGTGCTACTAACGCTGTGTAGACGTTCCGTGTACCTTTTGTTTCCTCCTTCTTTCTGTTTTCAGCTGCAGTTGATGTGAGTTGAGGGGATGGCCAGAGGATGCAGGGAGGATACAGCGGACGTTTAACGGATGATAACGGACATAGAACGTTTGTTGCCCATATATGTTGCGGATGTACATCGTACGCGGTGGAAAGTTCATCCGTTCACAAAGTTTTGTGCAGCTCAAAACTTCTTGCATGGATGAAATTGCAGTGGACAGATGCTCGACGGATAGAGCGTATGAAACACGTATGCAATGAGTACACAACGGATGCATTGCGTTTTCCAACGGATGGCAAGCTTTTTTTAACGTTTTACATCCTCTTTGCATCCGTAAGTGCAGTATGACCGGGCCTTATTACCAGCTGCATTGATTTATTTGACAACTTTGCCAAAAAGATCGTAAGATTCACTAAACAACTTCTTTGCTTAGCATTGGAAATTTGGGGGTCAGTTGTAAGTCGAGGACTAGCTGTACAGCGATTGCCATGAAATCATGCCCTGGGGGGACATGGCCAACTGGGCAAGTGTGGCCAGCTTGATGCCACTCACTGGCATTGACACTGGGTGGGTGTGGCCAGCTTGACACCATTCCCCAAACTGCTGGCATGTTTCCTCTTCACATTGGGTAGACTGGGTGGAAGCCATGCTGGCCCAATGTTTCCTCTTCGCATTGAGTAGACCAGGCTGGCCCCTTACGTTTTCCGGGACAGCCCCATGGGCTAGATCCGACCACATCGCAGGCCACGGGCCCTGAATTTCATACCCCAGCTATGAAGGAACTTGTAATATGATATTTACTTTTCTCCCCAGTTTTCCCACTTTCAGGACCTGAGTTCCAGTATAAATGGGTACCAGCTTCCCGGGCGATTGAGGTGTCTGCTCCCAAGGCCATCATTGCTCGTCTCTGTCATCAGCTGGCAATGGAATGCACAGAACTGCACCAGTCTTTCCATCAGCAGGTGGGTCCATAAAGGGGAGAAAAGTCAAATGTGGAAAACACCCATGGATGGTGTGTGTGTGTGTGTGTGTGTGTGTCTGTCTGTCTGTAGGGAGTGAGAACAAAGAGAATCTCAGCTACTCTTAGCAAGGCCGGTAAAAAATAGAATGGATGAAATAAATACAAACCAAACAGTCCTCCAGTAATATCTTTACTCCGTGCTACAATACCAGCAAGTCCAAGAAGCAGTGATTCCGTTTAAAGTCAGCACTAGGGCATCCATCTCCCCAGCATACCTATATACCCTAACCCCACCCCAGCGGGATGTGCGAAAGGACGGCCGATGGTGCAATGAAGACATCAGGGGTAAGGAGTGGGAAGGGCACCCTGGCTCGTTTGGCAAGTTCCAGCCCGGAGCTTGATAGAGAAACTAAGGCCAGGAGCGTTGCAGAAAGCAAACAAATGTTGGCAGAACTAAATATACTTGTGGGGAACAAATTTTTCCGCTTTGGCATCAGGAATGCAAAAAGGGCACCTTAGGATGTTCCCTTCCCTTCCCTGCTCTCCAAGCTTTTTCTCACTGCACCATGTAGAGATGGCCAATTGATGGCTAGTTTCCTCCCTGTTTTTTTTCCCCCTCACAAATGCTAAGAAAGAAATTATGAAACTATTAAACCCTTAAATTGTATTACAGGTAGTCCTCAACTTACAATCGTTCTTTGATGACTTTTCAAAGTTACAGTGGCACTGAAAAAAGTGACTTACGACCATTTTCACATGACCATTGCAATGTCCCCACAGTCATATTTTTTTTCTTTTTATTTTTATTGTGCTTTTAAAGTTGTAGCAACGTTTCAGCAGAATCTCATCTGCCATCATCAGGCTTCTGTATTGAGTTTGGGATTAATGGGATAATACCCGAAGCAAGCTGAACAGCACATACACACACACACGCGTGTGTGTGTGTGTGTGTGTGTGTGTGTGTGTGTGTGCGCTGTTCAGCTTCCTTCAGGTATTATCCCACGTCATTGTAGTGCTTTTAAAGTTTTAGCTTTAAAGTTGTAGCTACAACTTTAAAAGCACTACAATGATGTGGGATAATACCCGAAGGAAGCTGAACTGCACTCATGTAAGTACCCGCGAAAACTTTAAAAAAAACAATATATATATATATATGTGTGTGTGTGCTGTTTAGCTTCCTTCGGGTATTATCCCACGTCATTGTAGTTCTGTTAAAGTTGTAGCAACGTTTCAGCAGAATCTCATCTGCCATCCTCAGGCTTCTGTATGGATGTGGGTCTCACAGCTTCTGGTTTCAAATTCAAGGCTGGTCTATTTTGATTGGCTAAGAGTCTGAGTCTGTGTTCACTGGACTTGGAGTTTGATTGATTGGTGTTTCTGGTTTCTTCTGTCTGTTTTGTGGCTTTGAATGGCTGGCAACACTCAATATATATATATATATATATATTTGTTTTCTTAGGTTTTCGCGGGTACTTACATGTGTGCTGTTTAGCTTCCTTCGGGTATTATCCCACGTCATTGTAGTTCTGTTAAAGTTGTAGCAACGTTTCAGCAGAATCTCATCTGCCATCCTCAGGCACATATATACACATGTGTGCGTGTGTATACACACACACACACAGATACACACACACATAGACAGACAGACAGACAGACAGATAGATATAGGTAACTGATTCATATTTATAAGAGCTGTACTCTCCCGGGTCATGGGATCACCTTTTGCAGCTTTCTGACAAGCAAAGTAAATTGGAAAGCCAGATCCGCTTAACAAAATGTGCTACTATCTGAACAACTGCAGTGATTCACTTAATAACTGTCAAGTCAGGTTGTAAAATGAGGCAAAATTCACTTAACCATTGTCTCATTTGGCAGCAGAAATTTTGGGTTCAATTGTGATTGTAAGTCAAAGACCATCTGTAAAAATTCAGATGTGGTGGTGAAAATGAATTCTGGAACTCTGGATTTGTTTGGAGGCACGTTTTTTTATTTTTTTTAATACTCAATGATTTGGATCTTATTTGGTTGTCACTGGTGGCTCTTGTAACACTCAGAGTTGAATTTTGCTTATTTGTTTTTTTTTAATGGCTTATTTTCTCTTTACCTCCCAGGTACTGGTTTCCAAACATCGCCCCGCAGTGCTGCACTACGAGTTCCTTCTTCCTTGTCTGTGCATTGAGGTGTGTGTGACATCTCGAGAATGAGGATTTTTGAAGTGGGACAGTGCAAAATTTGGAGAAATTTCCTTTGTATATTTTAATTGATTTATTTATTCATGGAATTTATATGGCCGCTCGTTTCACCAAAAAAGTGATTCTGTGTGCTGTACAACTAAAATATAGAATGCCTAAACATAAATACCTCTGATGACCTGTACCAGGGATCTGCAACCTGCAGCTCTGGAGCCACATGCGGCTCTTTCAGCCCTCTGCTTTGGCTCCCTGCCGGCTGATCCTACCACTGGCTGGGCCCTCACTCCCCTCCACATCACTCCTCATTTGGTCTGAGAAGGTAAGGGTGATGGCAGGAAATGGAAACTTGTTCCATGTTCCAGAGCAGGAGGTGACTGGGTGAGAGTAAGTGACATTGAGTTGGCCATGCCCACCCAATCACACTGGTTGTTAAATTATTGGCTCCCAGGGTTTTCTTTTTTGTGGGAAATGGGTCTAAATGGCTCTTTGACTGTAAGGCTGCAGGCCCTTGATCTATACGGAAGGTGGCAAGATATTATTTGAGGGGCTCTTGCCAGTTTCCATCCTTGGCCCCACGTGAGATCAACCACTGGGATGGATTCAATCAATTAGTATCTTTCTGACTTCGCTTCTTTTTCTGCAGGCATCACATAATCATAAAGACAGCTTCCGCAAGAAAGTGTGTCCTTTCCAGGATCAGCCAAAAGCCTGTGAGTTCTGCTTTAGGCAACATTGATGATAGTGTTGTTTTGTTTATTAATTGGTTGATCGGGAATTGGGATTTCATAAGTTATGGGGAAAGTCAGTGGCTCACAAATGGCAACTATATGATGCCCATACCACAGAATTATTGGTGCTTGGTTGAATTTGGTTGTTTGCTTCTAGGCATTTCATTACCCAACTAGGTAACATCAACAGTGTTCGGGAGTTTGGGATTTGCTCCTTGATTGTATACAATAGGTTACTCTGCCACTGTTGATAGAGGTGTGATCTTGTCCTTGATAGTTCCTTGATCAGGATTTTATTTTCTGCTTGGTTGTTTGTCTGCTTGATTTTTGTCTGGTGTTAACCCCTGCTTATCTGCATGTTGGCTCTTGAAGATAGTATTTTTTGTTTCCTTCTTAGCTTTTTTACTGTCTCTTTTCAATGGTGGGTATATGTGGATTATCTCTCAGTGTTCATAGTTCATGCCCATACTTCAGGGGCCCTTAGAGCCCTGCCGTTTTTTCCTCTCTGTTCAGGAAGTCTGTTAGTTAACTTGGAGGCAAGAAACAGACTGATGCAATAGCAGGAAATTAGTTTGTAATGTAACCAGAAAGATAATAGTAATGATCAATATGGAGAACAGGTTTTTGTTTTGTGTTTTTATTAACCTCACCTTTTTACCAGGACCTTGTTGCTCAGACATTGTTTATCTCATTGCCATAAAATATTCATTAGCTAATTTCTACATAAAAAAAATAAATAAAAAAAAATAGTTCAGAATAATAGTTTAAGACACTAGGCACCAAAGCCGGGAAACTGTAAGTTCTATTCTTGCCTAATGACGTCTTAATGAAGTCAGCCTGGTGACCTTGGGTCTTCTCTCAACCCTAAGAAGAAAAAAAATGAAGTTCTGAAATTATTGCCAAGAAAACATGATAGACTTGTCCAGGAAGCACACGCACACGCACATACATACATGAGCACAAACCAGAAACACATTAAAAAATTTAAGATACGTAACAGATAAAACTAAACTTTGCCAAATCATTGCCTGATCATTGGCAAACTGAATCAGTCAATACTTCTTCATTCCTGTTATAGTCATACTGAATCTCTGGCTTGCTTAATGAATACATATGTTGTCTGTACTAGAAATGGTCTTTGTCAAGGTCTGAAAATGTCCCTTTTTGTTCTGCTGAAAGGGGAAGGTATTAGATTGATTCACTCATCAAAAGATAGAGAGTTGTGTTCAAAACAATTGTTTCCAAGTTGTGCTCAGCAAATGTTTGCAGAATTAGTTGGTTAATCAATGATTAGTTGGCTGCCATTGGCTAGGTTCAAACATCAGCCTTAATATAGTTTATTTGTTTTAGACTTTCTGAGATTTGTGAACCCAGCCAGTTTATATTTAACAAAATGGTAGTTATTATACATGTGGGAACTTAGCTGCTCTCTTTAAACCTAACAGAATTAATGGGATATTTATGAAGATAAAACTGGGTAACTTTGCATGATTTTAGTTTGCGTTTCTTGGATGAATTACATTTTCTGTGTCAACTCACTGTTGTTTTATAGTTAATCATTAGAACTATTTTAAATATGTTGTAATATTTTAATTTTTCTGGGAAACTGCAGTATTTTACTTATTTATACCTTACGTATAACATGTCAAAAGGGAAAGGAAGGAAGGAAGGAAGGCAGGCAGGCAGGCTCATTTTCTCTTCCATATTTATTTCTACCTGAGATAACAGTCAGCAGGGGTGCTGTAGGTAGGAAATGCAATACCTATTCCCCTGAAAAAGCAACTGGACAGCATACAAAGAGAAAAAATAAGAAAGAATGGTCCATCCTTCCAGCCATCCAGCCATCCATTCATTCATTGGTTTGTTCATTTGTTCATTCATTCACTTTTTTGTTCATTCGTTCATATTCCTTATTTATTTTGCTAGATGCTACAGATCTCTGGTCTTCAGCGCACATTCATGACTTCAGTTCCAGTGACAAAACCGAAATGGCCATATTACTGAGCGGCCGCTGCATCTTTCATCCCACTGTCTCACTTTGCTGGAAGGAAAACTCTGTTCCAGAGGCAACCTGCCAAGATATCCCCAATTCCACAGTCCCCGAAGCCAAGCAGGTGAAGGGACATGGAGATCATACCGAATAGGATGAGAATGACAAGGTTTTGTGACTTGAGGAAGGGCAGCCAAGTAACAAAGCGAAGGCCAAGGGATTCTAGGAACCTGCTCTCCCTTTGTGGAGGCCAGGGGTAGGATTCTACCAGTTCGCACCTATTCACTAGAACCGGTTGTTAACATTCTAAGCAGTTTGGAGAACCGGTTATTAGAAGAAATTACTGGCCTAATCCTGTCAGGAAGGCAGGAAGGAAACATTCTGGTGTTGCTTACAGAAACTGCCTCTCCGTTAACCCTTATCACATCCTTGGCAGGACGAGACTTCCTGTCTCTGGAACTTCTCTGGAGTTTTTTTCCCCTCCTTTGCTGGTACTTTGCTTGTGTGGAGTGACCATTCAAAGTTACAATGGCACTGAAAAAAGTGACTTATGACCATTTTTCACACTTATGACTGTTGCATTATCCCCACAGTCATGAGAGGCCAGGCAAGGAGAAGTGTGCCTCAATGTGAGCGATGTTGAGTTGGCCACACCCAGCCAATAACATGACCACCAAGTCATGTCCACCCAGTCACATGACCACCAAGCCACACCTACCACCTAAACCACGCCCACAGAACTGGTTGTTATAAATCCCCACCCCTGATTGGAAGGCAAAATTATTTTGGTAAGAGAATGTCCTTATCAGGCAGTTAGCCCCTCCCAAACCTGACAGGCTAGCTGAGGAAATAAGAGAGAAGCAGGTTGGGGGGGGGAATCATCCTGAGATGTTTGGACATTGTACCTCTGGAATTCATTGACTTATTTTCTTTATTTATTCAGAGTTCTATACCATTTGAGTTTGAAGACACTGACAGGCTTACAATTCCTATTGCAGTAAGTAAGATTCACTCATTCATTCATTCATTGGTTCATGGTGCCTGGAGATCTTGGGGCAAAATCATCCTTTGGGCCAATCTCCAGTAGATGGGTTAAAAAAAAACTGTTCCATGGAAGCAGAGGAAGAAGGAAGAGTATGGCCTTATATGTGGGGGAAGCTGGTTCCACAAGAGGGGCTCTGAGTCTTGTGCACCAGGTCTTGAGAACAGAGGTGGGATTGGACTGGTTCAGACTGGTTTGGGCAAACCTCTAGTTCCGACGATCAGCCGGCAGCAAACTGGTTTGCTCCAATGATCACGTGGGCCCGCCCACACGCCCCTCCGCTGTACTTACCTATATCCTCTCAACTGACACGCGACAGAGCAGATTGCCACTCCTCAGCTATGTCACTCCCCAGTAATAACATAGTAGGTAAGTTTTTTCGGAAAGCTGTTCACACGTGCATGGCGAACCGATTGTTATACTGGCAGCATCTCACCACTGCTTGGGAGATTTCGTGCTTCAGGTCTCTGCTGTTCCCCTATTCCCATGATGACGAACCTATGGCACGCGTGCCACAAGTGACATGCAGAGCCATTTGTGCTGGCACGCAAGCTGCAGGCAGACTTACCTCACTGCTCATGTGCGCACCTCACAGTTGATTTTCGGCCGGTTTGAGGTCCTTTTCAGCCTCCCAAAGCCTTGAGGAAGGCTTCTGCAGGCTTCTACAAGCTTTGTAGGCCAAAATCTACCCCCGTTTTGTCACTTCTGGGATTTTCAAAAAAATGGGAAGTGATGAAATGAGGCTAGATTTCGGCCTACAAAGCTTGTAGAAGCCTGCAGAAGCCTTCCTCAAGCCTTTGGGAGGCCGAAAAAGGCCTCAAACCAACCAAAAATCAGCTGTGAGGCACAATGCAGGTAAGTAGGATTGTGCGCGCATGTGTAGGGGGCATGGGGGGACACATTGCCTTCTGGGTGCTGGCACGTGAGCGCAAGCATGCAAGCGCGCACACAATTTTTGGCACAGGAGCCCCAAAAGGTTAGCCGGCGCTGCCCTATTCTTTCAAAAGCAGGACTCTTGATCTGGCTTCTCTTTCCAATTTCGCTGGATTGGTA
The DNA here is from genome assembly GCA_015471245.1 of Laticauda colubrina. Taxonomy (NCBI): domain Eukaryota; kingdom Metazoa; phylum Chordata; class Lepidosauria; order Squamata; family Elapidae; genus Laticauda; species Laticauda colubrina. Next base: position 1,943,602 of record BLBF01000003.1, read on the forward strand.
GATTTGTTCAGAGCAAGCAATTTTGGGGATACTAGGCCTGAGTATATATAGGGCTTCAAAAGTAACAATCAGCATTTTAAATTGCAACCAAGAGATAACCAGTACCTAACACAGTTCTTGTAGCGGAGGTGCCATCTAGATCAGGGGTGCCCAAACCCCTGGACTGTGTCCCACTACCGGGCCACAGCCTGTTCGAAACTAGGCTATGCAAGCAATGGGCATGTGTTTGCGTGAAGCTCCACTCGTGTGAGTAGTGGAGCCTTAGCGGCATATGCAAAGCTCCACTTGCACAAGTGGAGGGTACAAGTGGAGGATGCTTGTGCTTATGTGCGAAGCTTCACTCGTGCAAACAGGGTGTTTGCACATGAAGCTTCACTCGTGCGAATGGGGCTTTGCGCAGGAGCACTCTGCGTGAGTGGAGTTTTGTGTATGATCACAAGCATCCTCTGCACAAACGCCCTCCACTTGTGCAAGTGGAGCTTTGCACGAGGGTGCCAGAGCTTGCCACTTGCACGACTAGCTTTGCATGCAAGCATAAGTGCCCGCGTACGAAGCTACATTCTTGCGAGTGGAGTGTGTCTGTGTCCATCACTACAACTAATAGACCTGCATGTGTGCACCTGCCACTCACATGCTATTCCCAACCCCACCCAACTCCGTGCCAGGCCGGGCCATCAACCTGGAAAGGTTGGGGACCAGTAATGTCAATATACTCCAGCACACTCTTAATTACTAGAGCTGCTGCATTTTGAACAAGTTGGAGAAAACACAGCCAGATCCTCCTCTGATTTTTAATAGCAATAGACTTATATACTGCTTCACAGTGCTTTGCAGCCCTCTCTAAGCGGTTTTACAGAGTCGGCCTACTACCCCCAACAATCCGGGTCCTCATTTTAACGACCTCGGAAGGAGGGAAGGCTGAGTCAACCTTGAGCCTGGTGGGAATTAAACTGCCAAATTGCAAGCAGCAGGTAATCAGCAGGAGCAGCCTGCAGTACTGCATTCTAACCACTACACCACCATGGCAGCAGGGTCCCTATTCCTAATCCTTGTAGATATAATAATAAGACTTGCTTATTTTTTTTACCATGGTTATTTTGAGGCACAAACACTACATTGGGTTCTGAAAGATAGAAGGAGGGAGAGAGGGAGGGAGGGAGAGAGAGGGGGGGAGAGAGAGAGAGGGAGGGAGAAGGAGAGAGATGCTGCCTTCTATTGTCCTAACATGTAGTTCTTACTCTAGGCGCATATCATTGAAAGTGTAGATGTGAATCCACAGCTCTGCTTCAAGGTAAGAGATGTATCTACAGACAGACACCCATTGTATCTTTACAAGATCGTCGCCTCTTAAGAACTGAGTTACTGTGATCTATCACAAGCCTAATGAAGCCTCCAGAATTTTGAAGGTACAAGCATGCAGTGAAAGCAATGAACTTTATCTAGTTTAGAGGCTGTTGAAGTAGATTATATCTGTGCTGTTATGAAAGTGCACAGCTAAGATGCATGTATATAGGGGGTCAACTTATACCTTGGCTTACGACTTGCTGCTTAGTAACTGTTTGAATTTACGGTGGGCCTCCCTGTAGGGGATTTACGACCCGCTTCCAAAGTTCCAAGGTGAATCGTGTGACCATATCTTGATTTCTTGGCAACTGACCTACTTTTACAGCTGTTTACAGGGTCCCACAGTCATGTGGCCGCATTTTATAAGAGTTTTATCAAAAATAAAATGACATTTACTTCCATTTTTCAGCAAAAACAGCCCATAGTGAATCATTGGTTTATTTCATGATCACTGCAAAAAGGTCTTAAAATTGGGTCAGTCATGACTTAAGATTGTGATGGGCAGACTCCATTATGATTGTAAATTGAGGATCACCTCTAGAGCAAAATGCGCTATTCCAAAGGAAAATTACTCAGCCCAAATGTTCTATATGTAAAGTGGGTGACTCCAAATCTACAAACCTGATTGGTCAATAAAATGAACATTGGATTGGTTCACGAGGAACCAATCCAAAGAGCTGCTAAAAGGCGGCAAATCTAAACAACTGCCATTGGCTGCAAGCAGGCAAGCCAGCCTGTATAAAAGGCTGGCCTCAGCTTCAGCCAAGTGTTCCTATGTACTAACTAGTTGAAGAATAAAGTATTTGTTGTTGGAACCCGGTCTACCTCGTGTGTTTTCCGAACAAAACACTGGCGACGAAGGTGGGATCATCCTGAACGAAAAAACCTGCACGCGGTGATAAGAAGTCCAGATTACAACCAAGATGTCTGGAAACAACGCACCGCCCGCACCCTTCAATCCCAACGAAGAGGATTGGGATTCCTATGCTGATCGCTTCCAAATGTATTTGGAGAGCAATGAAATGGAAGGCATTTCAGAGCAACGCAAGAGAGCTGTGTTCCTGACGCACTGCGGGCCAACAGTTTTTAAGATGGCAAAGGCCCTTGCGAAGCCCCGGGACGTTAAACAACTAACGTGGACAGAATTGCAAAGACTCCTCAAAGCACACTACGCTCCGATGGTGTCTTACTTAATAAAGCGACATGAATTTTACCGCAGAGACCAGAGAGAGGGAGAGACCGTCGCCGATTTCATCGCTGCCCTCAGACAAATAGGGGGTGAGTGTGAATTTTTGAACATAGACGAGGCAATGAGGGATCGCGTGGTGCTGGGCCTGAGAGACTCGACCGCACAGAGTAAATTGCTCAACAAACCCAACATCACTGTTACCGAAGCCATCGCGGAAGCCACAGCCGCTGAAGCCGCGAAAAAATCTGCCGTAGCCATTAAAAAGATGAACACACACAGCGAAGAAACACCAACCAAAGACAGAAAGCACCCTGCCACCACAACCCACTACGAAGAGTCGGGCGAAACAATTGAATCGAGCGAAGAGGACGACGAGTTCCACCGTTTGCTCACGAACAAAAAAGAGCGCGAAAGGAGAAATTGGAGGGAATGCGCTGGCTGCGGAGGAAACCATCCCCGAGCCGAATGCAGATTTCTCGATGCCATCTGCCGGCATTGCAAAAAACGAGGGCACATCGAGAAGGTCTGCAGGAACAAAAAATACTACAGCCTGATGAGACACAGAAATTCCCCAACACGAGCCGAGCCTAAACGAGCCGAGAGAAAGTGGCAACAAGAGAAGCGAGCCAATACACACCAAACTGTCATTATACAGAGCGCTCAGACGGAAAGTGGAAAAAAAATTAAAGTCATCGTGAAAATCGAAGGAAAACACTGCAAGATGGAAGTGGACTCGGGGTCCTTCCTCTCCATGGTATCGTGGGACACAATAAAACAGCTAGTCCCAGGTATCAAACCCAAAGAATTGAAGAAGCAGCACCTAACCCTCAAGGACTATCAGGGAAACCAAATCCCTGTGGTAGGCATGGGACAATTCCGAGTCGCCTACAAACATCACGTCAAGGTGCTTCCGCTGACTATAGTCGACCAAGACAGACCAAGCCTCCTGGGCATCGAATGGTTCGCGCCATTGGGCATCGGGATGACCGGGGTCGATCGAGTGACTACAACCGGCTGGGAAGACGACCTCATCCGAGAATTCCAGGACGTTTTTGACGGCTCACTTGGCAAGTATCGGGGAAATCCCATTTCTTTCAATCTAAACCCCCAAATAGCCCCACGAAGAATAAAAGCCAGGCGAGTTCCTTTTGCACTAAAGGCAAAAATAGAGGAACAGCTGGACAAATTAATAGCCCAAGGGGTGTTAGAACCTGTGGACCATGCCAAGTGGGAAACGCCTATTGTCACACCCATTAAACCTGACGGGTCCATCAGAATCTGTGGTGACTATAAGGCTATCCTGAACCACGCATTACAACCAAGCGCATACCCGGTGCCAGTAGTCCAGCATTTGCTTCATTCCCTGGGAAAAGGCAAAGTTTTCGCCAAACTCGACTTGGCACAAGCCTATCAACAACTCCCAGTGGACCCAGAAACAGCAGAAGCACAGACTATTGTCACCCATAAGGGCGCATTCAAATGTCACCGGCTCCAATTTGGAGTAAGCGTGGCCCCTGGCGTCTTCCAGAGTCTGATGGAACGCCTTCTAAATGGCATACAAGGAGTCGTTCCCTATTTTGACAACGTCCTAATCTCGGCCAGAGATGAAACTCAATTAAGGAACAGACTCAAAGAAGTATTAACTAAGTTTAGGGAATCTGGCCTCAAGGTAAATAGAGAAAAGTGCTGTTTAATTAAGAACAGCGTCGAATTCCTGGGCTACTCAATAGACGGAGAGGGTATCCACCCCACAGACAAAAAAGTTAAAGCAATCAAAGACGCTCCTGAACCAAGAAATAAAACCGAACTACAAGCATTCTTAGGATTAATTAATTTTTATAACGTGTTCCTGCCAAACAAAGCCACTATAGCAGAACCGTTAAACCGTCTGCTAGACAAAAAGGCAACTTGGACTTGGGGTTACAAAGAAAAAAAAGCCTTCCAAAATATTAAAAGCTTGCTAACATCAACAAACGTTCTCATCCAATTTAGCAACACTCTGCCATTAACAGTGACCTGCGACGCCTCACCATATGGAGTAGGTGCCATCCTGAGCCACCAACTGCCTGATGGCAGAGAAGCACCCGTCGCATATTACTCTAAGACTCTATCAAAAACCGAGCGGAATTACAGCCAATTGGACAGGGAAGCTCTAGCAATTGTCGCTGGAGTAAAACGCTTCCATGAATACTTATATGGGCGGACTTTTCAAATCATAACGGACCACAAACCGCTAATGGGGATTTTGGCGGGAAACAAGCCAACACCTAATATACTGTCCCCAAGAATGACGAGATGGTCAGAGTTCCTAGCAGCTTATTCCTACACTCTGACACATCGGCCAGGGAAACAAATTTCCCATGCGGACGCTTTGAGCAGAGCACCCTTACCAGCAACCGACGAAGACCCGGCACCAGCGATGACAACGCTACAAATCGAGACTTGCCCCGATCTACCCATATCAGCGTACGATGTCGCCAGAGCCACCGCGAAAGACTCATTGACTGCCCGCGTTCTTAGCTGGGTAGGTAAAGGCTGGCCGGAGAATCAAAAAACTGAAAACCTTAAACCTTTCCGGTCCAGACAGACTGAACTTTCAATCCAAAAGGGGTGTTTGTTGTGGGGTGATCGGGTAGTAATCCCTGCCAAATTACAGCCCAGGGTACTTAAGTTGTTACATGAAGGGCACCCGGGAATGGTTAAGATGAAAAGCCTTGCCAGAAGTTATGTTTGGTGGCCGGGTATTGATAAGGACATAGAGTATTGGGTAAGCTCATGCCACAAATGCCAGGCAATTAGACCATCCCCACCAAAAGCACCTGTTAAGGACTGGGAAAGCCCTCGGGGACCTTGGTCAAGAATACACATTGATTTTGCGGGTCCTACCAAGGGGCATACCTTTCTGATTGTCGTTGATGCCTATTCAAATTGGCTTGAAGTAAAAGTTATGCCATCAACGACAACAGAAACTGTAATTAAAAAGCTGGACAACCTTTTTGCCACCCATGGCATACCGGACGTTCTTGTCTCAGATAACAGGCCACAGCTAACCAGCATACCATTTGAGCAATACCTAGCCTCCCTAGGTATAAGACATGCCCTAACCGCGCCGGCTCACCCGGCTGCGAACGGCAGGGCTGAGAGAATGGTCCGGTTTACTAAAGAAGGTTTGGAACGAATGGACGCTGGAGATGTCCAACAGAAAGTAAACCGTTTGCTCACACTCCAGCACATAACGCCCAGTACCATAACCAATAAGTCCCCAGCAGAATTACTTATGGGGCGATTAAGATCTCACCTTGATAGGTTACACCCAAATTTTACCCCAGAAAACCCCCCTGACTCCTCTACACGGTTCAGACAATTCGAAATAGGCGATTTGGTATACGCTAAAAACTTCACCGGGGACCCGGTATGGCTACCAGGACAGATTATCCAAATTACAGGCCCCAAATCCTACCGATTAAAATTAGACGATGGCAGGGAATGGAAGCGGCACATAGACCAGCTTCGATCTCGAATTATAGAGAGAACCACAGACTTACAAACATTCACCGAAAAAAACGGCGAATTGCAAACCAAGGTGGGGGGGGAAAGGCGAGAAATAAATAAAGAACTGTTTAAAACCAAACCCAATGAAACATACGAACAAAAAGAGCAAATAAAAGACTCACTGTTTGGAGAGACTTGCGTGAAGAGCCCATCGGAAGGGGCCAGCCAAGCCAGCTCGACCTGCCCAGAGGAAACGGGAGGGAGCGGCAAAACCGTCAGCCTAAGAAACTCAGGCGGCGGTAAAATGGCTGACTCACCCTTCCAGACGGTTCCAGGGAGAAGGACGGACGACACAGCAGCCCCATCCGAACCGGTCGAAGTCTGCACTAAGAATGAACCGCGCAAGTCAAGTCGAGTCCGGAAAAGCCCCGCCTACCTGCGAGACTACGTCACCACGTAGGACTGAACTAAGGGGGGAGGGGTGTTCTATATGTAAAGTGGGTGACTCCAAATCTACAAACCTGATTGGTTAATAAAATGAACATTGGATTGGTTCACTAGGAACCAATCCAAAGAGCTGCTAAAAGGCGGCAAATCTAAACAACTGCCATTGGCTGCAAGCAGGCAAGCCAGCCTGTATAAAAGGCTGGCCTCAGCTTCAGCCAAGGGTTCCTATTTACTAACTAGTTGAAGAATAAAGTATTTGTTGTTGGAACCCGGTCTACCTCGTGTGTTTTCCGAACAAAACACCAAACTACTTTGTAACTCTTTTCAGACTCAGTAAACAGTCATCAAAAAGTCTTTTAAAATGTATTTTTCATGCATTTACAGTAATCTGACTGTTGTAGCTACCCAGGGTTATATTGTATAAGAAAGTGGTCATGTAAGTCTTTTAAATAAACACAAATGAAAAGCATGCATCGTTTCTCCAAGGAAAGAGGCATTAGTAGCATATGAGGTGTATGTCTGTTTAAAATTCTGTGGAATATCTCAATGATAGAAGATGAAGATGTAGTAGCTCTAGATGGGTTACCAAAGGCTACGCCTGCAGGATTACAAATGAATCAGTCCTTAGAAAGAATAATCCGGAATAGAATAGAATAGAATAGAAATAGAAATAGAAATAGAATAGAATAGAACAGAAGAGTTGAAAGGGAGCTTGGAAGTCTTCTCATCCAGCCCCCTGCTTAGGAAGGAAACCCTGCACCATTTCAGAGAAATGGTTATCCAATCTCTTCTTAAAAACTTCCAGTGTTGTGGCATTTGCAACTTCTGGAGGCAAGTTGTTTCACTGATTCATTGTTCGACCTAGTGTAGGGAGTGCTAATATGATATCTGCAAGGTATCTCTGCTCTGCCTACATCCCTACGACTTCCCATATTGAATTAAAATAGAAATGATGGCAAATCACATAAGATCTTTTTGATCTTGTACAAAATGTCATGAGAGTTTAGGCTAAAATACAGGAGGCCCAGTGAGATTTTGACAAAGTTTAATTTTTAAAATAATTGTATTATTCTTGGTTGAATGACATAAATTTTCCTAATTCTTCATTTCTGGAAGTCTTTAAAAACAAGTTAGATAGTCAGGCTTCAGCCTTGAAGCAATAATTAAAATATTTACTATAGTTCAGTCCTTTGATTTAGGGCAGTTCCTCATTCTAGTTTGTATGACAAACGTTTAATGAAGAAAGGTACAAAGTTAATTGGAGGACTTAAATATTATTGAGTATTAAATATTAACAGCAGGGTTTTACATGATGAGTCATAACTCAACAATGTATCTTTTTTTTTTAGTTTTCTTATATGAACACCAGCCACACTGAGTGCCCACACCAGACAGGTATTTAAGTAAAGTCACAATGCAAAACTTTATTTTTGTCAATCTCTTTGAACTTTTCTTTTGAATAACCTCTTAATGAGCATCATATCTTCATAATTGGTACTAATGAACTTTTATGATTCCTATAGGGAAACAAACCATTGTTTTGTAACCTGCTACTATCTGGATTCTCTTTGATTATCTCTAGTCTATGTTCTGATCATTCAAGTTTCCTTTGCAAATGCCTAGAGCAACTCAAAAGAGTTTATTCCTAAGTAACTTTTTGCAATAATTAGTAGAGACAATTTTTATTTAACCGCAACCACAGCTTCCAAGGTGCAGTCTAACAAATTAAGACAATGTTCTGGGATTTCTGTCCAATCTTGGTTAAAAGGAAAAAATAGAGAACCTTGTAAATGAGGTCAAACTACAGGTCTGTCGATTTTGTACACACCACAACCAGTGTAGGGGCAAATGGGTCTCTGGTATGCTGCAAGTTGCAATAATTGAATAGTATTTTGTAATCTGAATCCAGTGGTAGGATGCTAAGCAGGAAGATTAACATTTGAATATTAACATGTGATAGTTGTCTTTGACATGAAGCTTTAAGGGATATAAACTGAAGGTTTATTTATTTGCTTTAAAAGACCTTTTGGTCTTTAAGATGTATACTGTATGTCCAGTATAATAACTGAATAATAGCAGAAGGTAATTAATGTTATCAGAAAAATGGGTAGCACTAGCTCAGATGTTACCTCCAGGAAAATTGCTAATGTAGGAAAGTATAGAAGTGATGGATCAAAAAAGGGTAAATTTCAAACTAATAAGATCTTATTTTTCTCATTGTATTGTGAATAGCAATACAGTAGCAATAACACTTAGCAACAGCAATAGCACTTACACTTATATACCACTTCACAGTGCTTTACAGCCCTCTCTAAGCGGTTTATAGAGTCATCCTATTGCTTAATTTTGCCCACTTCGGAAGGATGAAAGGCTGAGTCAACTTTGAGCTGGTCAGGATTGAACTGCCAAATTGCAGTCAGTTGGTAGTTAGCAGAAGTAGCCTGAAGTACTGCACTCTAACCACTGCGCCATCGTGGCTCATACTTATTGTCAATACATTTATCATATATACGGTAACACATTTCTCCTCAAAAGATTGGAGATAATAGGGCACTGGCTGAAGAATGAACACAACTGACTTTGTTCTTTCTTTCTAGATGCTACCTGGAATGTATCTCTCCATGTGAAATTTCTGCAACTTCACTTAAACTTCCGTTCTCGCACAGCGGCTTCTTTCAGTTCCAGCTTATGCCAGCCGGTATCTTCAAGCCAATGTCAACCTGAACCTGCTGTCTATACCATCACGCATGTAAGTGACTACTGGTCTCAAGAGAAGGAATTTGGGGTAGTTTCCAGAAATAACTCAATCATGAATGTTGAGTGAGGAAAGCCTAAAAAAATTATGTTGTATTTGACCTGGATGTGAGCTGAAGGACGTATCCTGGATTTAATTCAAGATTATGTTTTGCAGACAGGGGGATCTGCCTTGGGTGAAATGAATCTCATTCTTCCTTGGACAGTCTTGAGAAGTTGTGTGCTGGTAAGGACTAGCTTCCGTTATTCCTTTTCTTAGCAATTAAGGGAGGAATAATTCCTTTTAGGAATGGGGTGGTTCAGTGGCTAAGACGCTTGTCAATCAGAAAGGTCGGCAGTTTGGCAGTCCGAATCCCTAGCACTGTGTATCGGAGTGAGCTCCCCTTACTTGTCCCAGCTTCTGCCAACCTAGAAGTTCAAAAGCATGTAAAAAATGCAAGTAGAAAAAAAAGGGACCACTGGTGGGAAGGTAGCAGCGTTCTGTGCACCTTCGGCGTTTAGTCGAGCCAGCCACATGACCACGGAGACGTCTTTGGATAGCGCTGGCTCTTCGGCTTTGTAACGGAGATGAGCACCGCCCCCTAGAGCAGAAAATGACTGGCACGTATTTGTGAGGGGAACCTTTACCTTTACAATTCCTTCGTGAAATGTGTATGGTTTTACCCTAGAGAGTCAATTAAAGGTAATTTTGTTTAGTGAGGAATTGGGCCTGGCAACTTGGCTGCTGAGCATAGCCGTCGCTAAGTGAAAATCACATGACCCGGATTTTACGATTTTCGTTATGATTATGATTTTATGATCAGTTTTCTTTTGCTTCTGGCTATGTCCTTCAGTTGAATCGGGGTTCTTCCTCTTTGGGGACATCTCGATATGGGGTGAATAAGCAAGTGAAAATAAGAGCAGAGAGACACTGTGAAAGTCATAATGCAAGGACTGATTGCTAAGTTATTTTTTATCATTGTTGTAGTCATAAGTCGAGGACTACTTATATCTGCAAATTAGCTGACAAATTGATAAGAATAAAATGCCAGTTCAAAAGGAGCACAGAGGTGCACATTAACACACTTCATCACAATGCAAGTAGTCCTCGACTTACGACCACAAATGAGCCCAAACTTTCTGTGGTTAAGTCAAACATTTGTTAAGTGAGTTTTGCCCCATTTTATGACCATTCTTGCCTCAGTTGTTCAGTGAATCACAGCAGTTGATAAGTTAGTAACCCAGTTGTTAAGGGAATCTAGCTTTCCTGTTGACTTTACTTGTCAGAAGGTTGCAAAAGGGGATCTTGGGACACAGCAACAGTCATAAATATGAACCAGTTGCCAAGCACCTGAAGTTTGATCACATGATTGTGGGGATGCTGCAAAGGTCGTAACTGTGAAAAACAATCATAAGTCACATTTTTTTCAGTGCTGTTGTAACTTTGAACAGTCACTAAATGAACTGTTGTAAGTCAAGGACTATCTGTACTGAGTTCCATTGTCCCATTCCACCTCATTTTGTTCACTTGTTAGGTCTGGCGTTCTGATGTACAGTTTGCTGGCAAGCGACTCCTGTGTCCAGATGGTAAGTTACAAGATTGTTCTGTAAAGAACAGGGTGAATAAAGAGGAGATTGTGTGAAAAATGGCCATTAAATTGCATCTTGGAAGGTGGAGAGAGCAGTCCTGGGTCTTCTCGCTAATGGTCAGAGTTATGTCTTTTTCAGATATTTGGAAGAAATTCCAGATCTTAAAGAAACAAGCTAGAGGACTTATGGAAGGGCTGACATTGATGGTTGAAACCAATGACCAATGGTTGAAAATCATTAGGACATTCCTGGGAAAGCAGAACAACATGATTAATGACTGCATTCCCTAAAACTCCTTTCCTTCTTGTGAACAAGAAGAAATAAGATGACAATTCCAATTAAAGATTAACAAGGGAAAGCACAGACAAAAATTTTGCAATGGAGATAGCAGGTCTATTTTCTCCATTTGTTTCCAACCTTACATTCAGTCTGTCCTGTTTCCTTATGACTTTGTAATATATTTTTTTAAGTGTGTGCTATAATTCCAACTTTGTTTCATAAAATGATGGTTGATTAAAAAAATGCCTAGGATGATAATAATGAACCAGATCTATTCCCTTAACATATTGTACAAGAAAGGGAAATAATTATGGTGCAAAATTCAGAAGCGTGTTTTGAGAATAGAATAGACTCCTTTATTGGACAAGTATGATTGGACACGCAAGGAATTTGTCTTGGTGCATAAGCTCTCAATGTACATAAAAGAAAAGGTACATTCGTCAAGAGTCAGGAATCATAAGGTACAACACTTAATAATAGTCATAGGATACAATAAGCAATCAAATCATACTAGGAAACAGTCAATATAAATCGTAAGGATACAAGGGACAAAGTTACAGTCATACAGTCACAAGTGGGAGGGGATGGGTAATAAGGAGTGATGAGATTAATAGATTAATGATTTTTCAAAACTTACCTGAGTTTTGTATGTATTCAGCCTATCAACCATTCTTTCTTTGGTTATCCCAGTGGTTTTCAAACCAAGCAATTTAAGATGTGTGTACTTCAATTGGCTGGAGAATTCTGGAAGTTGAACTCCACACCATCTTAAAACCACCAGGTTTGAAAAACATCTGGTTATACTCAATTCCCTTTCTCATGCTTTTTATACCCTAATTTTTCTTCCCACTTCCAAAAGAATTTTTAGTGCAAAGTAAACATGCTCATTCATCATTTGTAGGATTTTTCTTCCTGAGATTTTCCTTTTGGGTTCATTTTGGGACATGTTGTGATTTCCTTAAACTTGCTAATGGCTTCCTTGTGTATGTGGACAGTGCTGTCTTAGTTACATAAGGCAGGGTCAAAAAACAGTACTCATTGTAATATTTAAACTTTCCTCAACCTGATGTCTTCCAGAAGTGTTTGACCACACAGGACCAGGTAGATCAGGAGCATCAAAGTCAAACTCAATTTTATATGAGGGCCGCATCAGTGCTGTGACTGACCTCGTGGCCATCTGGGTGGGCGTGGCCAGCTGGGGGGCATGGCCATCTTGATACCACTCCCCAAACTGCTAGCATGTTTCCTCTTCACATTGGGTAGACTGGGCCGAAATGATGCAGGCCGGCCCCTTATATTTTCCAGGACGGCTCCGCAGTCTGGATCCGACCACATTGCGGGTCAAATCCGGCCCACGGGCCTTGAGTTTGACACCTCTGAGGTAAATGGTCCAAAGAACTATGGTGCAAGCAGTCCTTGACTTATAACCACAACCAAGAATAGAATTTCCATTGTTAAGTAAACTGGTTGTTAGGCAAGTCGTGCCTAATTTTACAACCCTTTTGCCAAGGTTGTTAAGCAGATCATTGCAATTGAAAATCCTGCAATCTGACGTTTCCCATTGACTTTGCTTGCTAGCAGCTGGCTGGGAAGATTGTAAACGGAAGTCATGTGACTGCAAGAACACCGCAAACATTGTAAATACATGCCGGATGCCGAGCAAACAAATTGTGATCACATAACCTTGGGATTGCTATGTTGGTTGTAAGTGTCAGGACTGATTGTAAGTCACATTTTTTTGGGTGCTTTGTAACTGAATGGTCACTAAATGAAGGGTTGTACATCAAGAACTATCTCTATTTACATCTGACAAGGCTAGATTGAGGGAAACTGGTAAGTAGGAGATATCACATGAATACATTTCTGAGAAATGCACCGGTAATCAAGAATTACTTTCTGTAGCAATTTTACACCACTTTCCTTCAAATTTCTTTTTCTGCTAGTTTCTCACCGACGCTGGGGATTGCTGGCCTTTGCGGTAGGCTTGGGTCTGGGATTGCTGGCTTTGGCAATCTTGATTCACTGGAAGATGCACAGACTCCATAGAGGTAATAAAGCATCAGAAGGACTGGTTTATAATGAGTGTGGGTGGATGTGACTCTGTACTGTTACCAATCTCAAGCAGCGAAGCAGAAAATATGACTTTGCAGCAGAGACCTGTCAGTTTCATGAGAAATTGAGGCTTATAGTCTACCAGAAAGATAATAACTTTTTGCAACGTGCATAGACTTGATACACATTGAATGTTAAATGTGATTGGTTTGTTGCTTTTCATCATAGCACAATACAAACAGTCCTTGGGTTAAGACTGGTCACTTAGTGATCTTTTGAAGCTACAACAGACTTTTTAAAAATCTACTTACACCCTGCATTCAAAGTTCCCATAGCAAATCATGCTTAATGACCCAAGCATTTGCTTAATTATTGTGGCAAAAAAGATTGTAAAATTGGTTGTGGTCACATAACCCACTTAATCCCTGTGATGATTTACAACCAAAATTGCAGTAATTACAATTGTAAGTTGAGGTTTATCAAGGGAGGTACTAGTACCACTCTGTAAAGCCTTAGTAAGACCACACCTAGAGTACTGCATCCAGTTTTGGTCACCACATTACAAAAAAGATGTTGAGTCTCTAGAAAAAGTATAGAGAAGAGCAAGCAGGAAGATTAGGGGACTGGAGACTAAAACATATCAAGAACGGTTACAGGAACTGGGCTTGGCTAGTCTCATGAAGAGAAGGACCAGGGGAGACAGGTTAGCAGTCTTCCAGTATTTGAGGGGCTGCCACAGAGAGGAAGGGGTCAAGCTATTTTCCAAAGCACCTGAAGGTCAGACAAGGAATAATGGATGGAAACTGAACAAGGAGAGATTTAACCTGGAAACAAGGAGAAACTTTCTGACAGTGAGAACAATCAACCAATGGAACAGCTTTGCCCTCAGAAGTTGTGGGAGCTTCATCACTGGAGACCTTCAAGAAGAGATTGGACTGCCATCTGTCAGAAATGGTGTAGGGACTCCAGCTTGGGTGGGGGGTTGGACTAGATGACCTACAACGTCCCTTCCAACTCTGATTATCTGTTATCTGCAGATTTGCTAATCAGGGCTTAGTATTACAAGATCCTGTATATTTGCTTAGTATTACATATAGAACAGTCCAAATTAACTTGTTTAATCATCCATATTTTAAACACTACTACTGTGCTGGTTTAATGTTGTATCTACATGGATCTAAGTGTTAGTAAAAAACCCTCAAGCAAACTAAAATGGAATGTGTACTAGGGAAGATAGCATAGACAGAAAGGCTAATAAAAAGTGAATTTGAATTGATTCAGGTTCATTCAGATTATTTTACTTTAATGAATTATTTCTAAGGCTTCCAAATGTGGATTATTAAAAAAACCTCTTCCTTTGCCATTTGTCTCGTCTTTGAGATAAATATGTCAAATGCATGGGAAGATCCTACTCGTTTCTTTGCGCATTTTGATTTATATTTTCTTTTCTTCTCATACAACAGGCCAAGTAGCTTCATCTTAGAAGATCCAATCAAATATCTTTATTATGGTCTATGACTAGCCTTTACAATAAGAGTACAGTAAAAAATGAAAAATAGTTTAGCACAACAGTTTGTTGTTAGGGAAGGAAAAAATAATATTACAGCAATAAAACAATCTAGTTAATTGAAAGCTTTGGAAGATCTGTTGTTTTCCTTGGCAGGTTATTAGATTCCAATAAGCAAAAATCCAAGATCCTGTAAGAAGCATTCCTCATCCCTTTCATTTCTTTTTTTAATTTTTTTTATTGTTTTTTTACATACAACAAACCAATCCATTTCAATCTTGCATCGACGGGTATATATTTCAATTATTTAAACATTATAAATGATATTTTTCTTATCAAATCTAAGAATACATCAATGTTCCCATATATATTCCCATATACATAATAATATCACACATTATAACTTTGCTTATATTTCTTTAATTGCTCCATAAATACATCAAATCTTTTTAGGTTGTTCTATTCTCTATCCATTGATAAAATATTTTCCATACTATGTGATATTCAGTTTCTTCTTTTTCTTTAATTTCTTTCACTTCTGTTTCTCTTCCAGACACATCTTGCCGGCACCATTCTCGTCCCATCCTGCTGATCTACTCTCCTGATTCAGAGGAGCACAAACAGTTGGTCTGCTCCTTTGCCGCCTTGTTGCGGTCAGCACTGGGCTGCCCTGTGCTGTTGGACCTCTGGGAGCTGGGCCACGTGGGACGACTGGGCATCTTGCCCTGGATGTATGCCCAACGGGAACTCGTGGGTCGCAAGCAGGGCCAGGTGCTACTGCTGTGGAGCTCGGGCAGTGCCAACGCTTATGGACTCTGGCAAGGAGAGACCAGTAGCCCTGGTAGGAAAGCCCCAGAGCCCTATGACCTCTTTGGGGCAGCCATGGCCTGTTTACAAGGTGAACTTCAAGGTACGGTCCAGCGATGTGACTGGGTAATTGCCTATTTCAGTAAACTGTGCAACCGGCGGGATATTCCCTGTGCTCTGCGCCTTCTTCCCCGTTACCGCCTGCCTCAGGACCTGCCGGACCTGGTTGGGGTCCTTCAGGGCAACTCCAGCTCAGGACCCAGCTGGCTCCATGCTAGTGCCAAAGCCCTTGTGTGCCACCTGCTCAAAGGCGAGAAGAAGAGGAATTCACGGAAACTGCGGAATCAGCCATGGAGCAAGAACATCAGGAGACTGGAGGAATCCCTCTTCCCCCTTGCTCAACCCAAGACACACAGGCCAAGCTGCACTTGAGGGCTGTAGATTAAAGGTGTATTGCAAAATGGGATTGATCCCACTGGTTATCCGTTGGCAGAAAGCAGCCATTGGGCCTCAGAAGGATTGGCCTTCTTTATGGTGCCTTAGAAATGGCGTCTGTAATCATCTTGGCCGGTAAATCCAATGCCACATAAACAAAGGAAGGAGTCCAGCTCAGCTAAACGTAAAGCAGAGAGATTTCTCTGGGCCCGCCAGAGAGTCCACCCACCCTCTCCATCAGCTGGTGGTTCATGGCACCTGTTGCCATAGAGATGACAAGGTGCTGCGAAGAAGGGGTCATGGCCTTGTTGCTGAAAGCGGGATGGTGCAATATGAAGGTTGTGGGCAGTCGTGTGAGGGATTCACAAGGGCTGCTGCTTCCTAGCAAATTCCTCCTGGAGGACAGTAAACTTGCCAAAAGGTGGCCAGGTTAGGCCCAGGGTAGAGGATCTTGTTGCAAGCTAGATGGACTAAACGAAAAGGCTGAATTCTTGCTTTGTTCACCGTCCATCACTTCAGGACTCTCAACCCACAGAAGGCGGAGAACATCTCTGACAGCTTTCAGAGTGTTCGTTTTATTTTTATTTTTTTTCAAAACGTGGGTCCTTAACATTTCTACTTGTGGAGACACAAAGACCAGCACAAAGAAACCTGCAGATAACATCGAATAACATAAGAGTTGGAAGGGACCTTGGAGGTCATCTAGTCTGACCCCCTGCTCGAGCAGGAGAGACTATATTCCAAATATTAGCCCCTACCTAGGATCGAACTCACAGTCTCCTCTATGCCAGTGATCTCCTAGATAGTACACTCAGGGTCGTTCCCCACTGTTGAGCGGAGGTTCTCTTCATCTACCTATGAGCTGGCCAAAAGCGATGCCAGCAGGGAGTCGGCTGTTCCTGTTACCAATCCAGAGGTCAGTTGGTTCGGGCCGGTTCTGGTGTACCGGTAGCGGAAATTTTGAGTAGTTTGGAGAACCGAAACATGCTCCCATAGAGTCGGCAGGGAAAAATTTGGAATCTCGCCACTGCGCTCATCCCTATCCCGATTCTGTCACCCGTCCATGCAGTCGCATGACTCCCTTCAAGGAAATGGGGTGACGAAGACCCAACGGATTTTATGCACCTTAGAACTGCTCTGGGGGGCAGGGAGGTCAGAATATGGGAAAACACCATTTGAACCACCAGTAAAGCTGAAGAAGAATCTTTCTAGTTGGAAGAGATCCACCTTTTTTGCTCATAAACTGAGGACAAGATGATGGGAGCATCAAGGGGATTATCACAGAACAAAAGCTATTCTCAGAGTGTGTTGTTGCTGTGTTGCAAGTGGGAAAAGGACTTACAAAGTCATACAATTCGGTGAATTTAAATGTAATCAGATACCAGCTTGCCTCGCTTTTGACCACTCCATTTCCAAACCAGCAAAACAAGCATGTTGCTAAGAGAGTTGTAAGAGATCGTTATTTTGTTTTGTATGTTTAATCTGCTGAGGTTGTTTTTTGTTGTTGTTGTTGTTGTTGTTGTTGTTGTTGCTCAGGTCCTACGTCTGTTCTTGGTGCTGCTATCTTGGAATACAATAATAAAGATGGCTTTGAAAGGAAATTCAAAAATGTAAAGGGCATTTTTCTGCTTTAGGTAACCGATAACATTGTACTAATGGTCTCTTAAAAAGTAGAAACCTTGATAAAGTAAGTGCTTTTAAATGTATATCTGTGCCTCCTGACTTTGAAAGTAAGCTTGCCAATCTTTTCGATGAATAACCCCCTGGTGGGAGGGCTGTCCGTGTCTTTCCATAATGCAACTTATGGCCTTTCAGATACGTCGTTTTTACAGCTTCCAGACCTGACCATGTTGGTTTAGAATTATGATTAGATCCAATGTACCTGGAAGACAACAGGTTGGGGGAAACTGTCCTAATAGCTTCAAACAGTTGGCTCGCCCATTTAAAATAGTCTTGTACCTCAGGATCTATTAATGTTTACTAGCTCTATACCCAGGATTCGCTATGAAACTATGTGATGAGGCTTAGTTTTTGTGGAGGCAAATAATGAGAAAAAAAATTCTGCCTCTGCCTGCCAGCATCCATCAATATTCATCTGGCTAGCATCCTGTCAGTTTGTGAGAGAGTTGAGGGCTGTTTGGAAACTGAAACAGTATTTGCTGTGTGAGCAAGAAAGAGACAGCAAGGATCTCTAATCTCTGATGGTCATTTTGAAAAATCCTTTCTTAGTGAGCACCTAGAAGTCAAGAAGAACTTATGTGCCAAATTTCAAGTTTGTAGGCTTTACGGTTCTGGAGGTTTTGTGATGATGCGTGAGTGGTATTTCACTTTTATACATATAGATTTCTATTCAGATCTAATTCTAGATCCACACACACAGACAGATATGCAAATCATTCACATACACAGGTAGTCCTTGACTTACGACCACAATTGAGCCCAAAATATCTCTTGTTAAGTGAGACATTTGTTAAGTGAATTTTGCTCCATTTTACGATCTTTCTTGCCACAGTCGTTAAGTAAATCACTGCAGTTGTTAATTTAGTAACATGGTTGTTAAGCGAATCTGGCTTCCCCATTGACTGCTTGTCCAAAGGTTGCAAATGGTGATCACTTGATCCCAGGACACTGCAACTGTCATAATAAATACACGTCTGTCACCAAGCATCCCAATTTTGATCACACGATCACAGGGAATGCTGCAAATCAGTGATGGGATTCAGAGGTGGTTTTTGCCGGTTCTCCGAACTACTCAAAATGTCCGCTACCAGTTCTCCAGAACTGGTCAGAACCTGCTGAATACCACCACTGCTGCAAAGGTTATAAGTGTGTGAAATGGTCATAAATCACTTTTTTCAGTGCTGTTGTAATTTCAAGTGGTCACTAAAGAAATGATTGTAAATCAAAGACTACCTATGTACCATACAGGACTTGAAGTTTTTTTTTTATTTCCATTTCATCGTTCAAATGATCCATGATACAATGAATGGATAAAGAAGGGCACATTTCTGCTTCATGATAAAACATCAGTAGCTATTCTCTGAGGAGATGGTGGCCTTCAAGTCAAGATCCTTATTGAATAATTCTTCTATTTTTCAAATAAAGTCGAAGAAGTTCCAGAGCTTATAGTCAAATATCTTCCATCTCCTCCACCCCACTTTTTTTAAAGAAGCAAAAACCAACTAGCTTTGGAATGAGTCTATGGAAGGAAAATGGTGCTAAAATTTCCTGTTCTCCTGATTGATTCACTGCCTCATTGGCAAAGAGAGGAAGCATGGTGCTGAAATAGGAATTCCCCAAAGGAATGAAGAAATCAAGCAAGCCATAGTAGTTTAAATTTAGCTGGAGATAACCCCAATCATGCATACAGTTGAAATGCATTTTTCATCAGATCTACCAGAGGATTCATAAAGATTTTTTTTTTTCTGAAATCACACCAATTCCTTGTTTTTGTCTGCTATATGCAATACAAAATTACATTTTTAAAAAATCAAAATGTTATAATCCTATGGCCCTACCATCAAGAGCAGACATATGAGGCAAAAACATCATGTGTCAACTCATAAAATATTTCTATGGTCTTTTTAGAGCTGCCTACAGGGAGGGAGGGGGGGGAAAGGGGTTTGAAAGAGCAGTGTGGCAGCTTGGAAAGTGAAAGTGCATTCCATAAATAGTTTTTCAAAGATTGTAACTAGGTGACTGGAGTTTCTGCCACGCAAACTTCTAACTGGAGAACATGACTGATGACTCTTGGCTATGGATGTGTCTTATTGGAGAATATGAATTATGATACACCCAGGGGATGGGGGAAAACCAGGGTCAAGGGGTGAATGATGTGTCTCAGAGTCGGCTACACCCAGGCAGTGCCAGAGAGTTTAACTCCCAATAGATCCTTTTGAAGTTTTGGAAGTTTGGCTTGAGACTCATGATTGAAATGTGGGTAACTGCCGGAATCCTGACACCATGACTGCATTTTTGGGCAGTTCTGAGCTGAATTCACTCGTCCAACATGAATAAATGAAACTACAGATAGTCCTTGACTTACAACAATTCATTTAGTGACCGTTCAAAGTTACTACGGCACTGAAAAAAGTGACATAACTATTTTTCATCCTTATGACCACTGCAGGATGCCCATGATCATGTGATTTATATTCCAATACTTGACAACTGATTCACATTTATGATGGATGCAGTGTCGTGGGAATCATGTGATCAAGCTTTTGCTACCTTCTGACAAAGTCAACAAGGAAACCAGATTCACTTAACAACGGTGTTACTAATTTAACAACTGCAGTGATACCAAATGTGATAAGAAAAGTCATAAAATGGGACAAAACAAATTTCTCACTTAGCAACATACATTTGGGGCTCAATTCTGGTCATAAGTTGAGGATTATCTATACATCTTCTGAAGCTACCAGCTTCATTCCACAACTATCAACTATATAAGTGTTGTGCCAAGAAATGATGGGTTTCATTTTGAATTCACTTACACTTGCCACGCAAAGGTAGGAAATTGCTTTGTAGAACAAAGGGCACTTGGCACAAAAGTTTCCAAAGCAAGCACGGTTAGTGGTAGGGAATTGTGATCTGTTGGAATTTCTTATCTCTAAGTGCTGGTTATCTCCTGGCTCTTTTTGTTCTTTGGATTATTCCATATCAAGGCTTACCTTTGACTGATTTTGAAAGTGAAAGGAATTTTTGCTTTTTTAGCTAATGATGAATAAAGGTCAGTCCATGCACATAAATTTGTAACCCCTCCAATTCTATCACAAGGACAAGTCTAATGCAGGCCTTATACCGATATGAATTCAACAAAATGAAATTCAATGTAGAGAAAAATAAAGTCCTACACTTAGGCAAGGAAAACCAAAAGTATACATATAGACTGGGTGAACCCAGGCTCAATAGTAGTAACTGTGAGAGGGATCTTGGAGTTTTAGTGGATAACCAGCTAATTATGAGCAAGCAGTGTGCAGCAGCCATCAAAAAAGCTAATGCAGTCCGAAGTTGTATTAACAGAGGGATACAGTCAAGATCAAGGGAAGTACTAATACCACTCTATAAAGCCTTAGTAAGACCACACCTAGAGTACTGCATCCAGTTTTGGTCACCACATTATAAAAATGATGTTGAGACTCTAAAAAGTACAGAGAAGAGCAACCAGGATGATTTGGGGACTGGAGACTAAAACATACGAAGAACGGTTGCAGGAACTGGGCCTGGCTAGTCTAGTGAAGAGAAGGACCAGGGGAGACAGGATAGCGGTCTTCCAATATTTGAGGGGCTGCCACAGAGAGGAGTGGGGGTCAAGCTATTTTCTAAAGTGCCTGTAGGCCAGACAAGGAATAATGGATGGAAACTGACCAAGGAGAGATTTAACCTGGAAATAAGGAGAAACTTTCTGACAGTGAGAACAATCAACCAGTGGAACAGCTTTGCCTTCAGAAGTTGTGGGAGTGCCATCACTTGAGACTTTCAAGAAGATGTTGGACTGCCATTTGTCAGAAATGGTGTAGGGTCTCCTTCTTGGGCGGAGTGTTGGACTAGATGACCTACAAGGTCCCTTCCAACTCTGATTTTCTAATTAAGAAAACAATATGTCTCAATCATGGCAAATTTAACATGTATATACTTCAATTGCTGGCTGATAAATTTTGGGAGTTGAAATCCACACATCTTCAAGCCACCAAGCTTGGGAATGGGAATCACTGTCCCATAGGATCATGGGGTAAGTCTTTCTACTGAATTTATGCCAGGAATTGACAACTTCTGATTCTAAAGGACCCATTAGAAATGTTGACTTCAAGTCATGCCACTCACACAAAATGGCTGCTTTGAATTTTTTTAAAATATAATTTTTATTGAGAATTTTCACATAGGCAAAAGACAAACATGAAGGAAAACTGCACCATGAAGGAAAAATGAAAAGAGAGAGAAAAAGAAGAAAAAGTGCAGAAAGCTAAACAGTAGAAAATAAAAATATAAAGAAAGAGAAATCAGCAACTTCTGAATCCTTTTTAACAATTATGGACAAACTTATCGATTTGTGGACTTATTCATAATTTGTCCCTCCTCCCTCAATAATATTATAAAAATTCCTTCAGCAACTTGTTCAGACTTTTTCAGTCATTCAATCCATAAATCGTCCTTTCACTTGTTTTTCATTTTCAGCAAAAAGTCTCCCAAAATTTACTGGTCTTGTAAAAGTACTTACTGTTTTCCACAAAGCTGCTTTGGATGACCGTATAGCTACCTAGCTATTTACCAAATTTGAGAATACAATTTTCTTTCTTCTATTTTGCCTAAAAACACATAGCTGCAGCAATGAATTGCCTGAAATGGCATGTTATCATTCCTTTTATTTCATGAAAATGGGATCTCTCCTAAGCTAAGGTAAGTTTCAAGTCACACTGTGTGATTCCTTTTGTTTGTTGGCTTAGTGTGTGGTATGACCTTCCACACTGACAACTCGTTCAGTAAACTGGGACTAAAACAGAACCCTGATACATAAATGTTGTTAGTCTTTGTCCAGATCTGAAAACTTCATTTTTTGCCAGCTCAAAAAACGAAATTTTCCAAAGGGATAACATCTGGATTTGCTCTGGTGACATTTGGGAAAATTTGGGATTTCGTTTGGCTGTGATTTTGTTTCCTGTCTTATTTGAAATGCTTTAGGCTCTCATTGCTGGCAGTCTGGCACTCAGCCTAGGTTTTTTGGCACAACCCCTGGATTCCAGGGGAAATTCTTGCTCCACCTCTTTGCCTTTATTTTCCTGTGATGTAACCCTGGTAGTAATTGCAAAAAGGGAGGATATTTAATTACGAAGTCAGATCCGGCAAAACAAGCTAGGAAGCATTTTCCTGACTTGGGCAGCTCTTTGGATCTTCTTGCTGCTGTGGGTCATGAAGAGATTTTTGGCTAACTGGATCTTTCACCTGCTGGTCTAACACGAAAGGTTGGAAACGCTGTGAGGATACCAATTCCTTGGAAGAAAAAACTGGGAAATAGTATACCAAGGCATTCCACTTATTCTGTGGAAAGGCAGGTTGCGCGATGGGAAGCAAAGGATCTATATTATGCCGGTAATGAGTTACAAGAAGGGTGATTGCTTGGCTACCTGAGATGCAGTTACTTGCCTTGGTGCTGTTCCTAACTCACTTGATTTCTGCCTGCTTCCCCCTTGCAACCTCACTGAGCTCTGTCAGTTGCTCACCGGTAAGTAAAAGTCTTCATAGTGGAGGGAGGAGGCAGCGAAGTTCAGAATTGGACAAAATAATCTCTAGGATCTGTTATTCCCTTCCTTTTTCCTTAGTCCCCTTGTGTTTTGCATTATTGCTGTGTTGCAAACTGGCATTGGCATTTTGGCCCCTACAGTTGATTAGGATCTCTGACAGCTTGATTCTCTGAGGAGAAGCATGTTTATATTGTGTCAGCATAGTATGCTTATCTCAGGTGTCATTATATATAGCCAGTGGAAGAGGGATTGTTGTTAAGAAAGATTATAGGAGGATCAGCTCGGCCAAAGAACCCTTGTGTCATGATATGAAAGTTTTGGAGCCTTACCTTACTTAACAGTATTGCTTAGCAGAATCAATACTTGCTGTGATGTAGGGTCCTGGTTGCTCTCTGAGCTTGGTTGTTTTTTTCCAGCTGTTTCATTACCCAACTAGGGTAACATCATCGGTGCTAGCTAACCAGGTGTTACCTAACTTGAAGCTTCTGCAAGCAAACAACCAAACCCAGAGAACACCAAGGACCCCCACAGCAACTCCCTAAAACAACAGTATCATTTTCAGAGCTTAGGTAGCAGTCATGAGATGCTAAGAAATGACACAATCGCTTTAAAGAATTGTAGGGGCATGCATGCTATGTTTATACTCCCTTGGGAGCTAAAGGAACTGTTTTAAATAATTTCTGAAGTGCTGCATGGTTGCTGCATCACTGGAGGCTTTCCAAAAGAGACTGGACAACCATTTGTCTGACATGGTATAGGCCAGGGTCTCCTTCTCAAGCAGGGGGTTGGACTAGAAGACCTCTGAGGTCCCTTCCAATTCTACTGTTTTATGTTCTCTTACTTTATTCTTGCTAGGATGGGTTGTTGCCTAGCAGTGCTTTATCCCAACTATTTTTGATATCTTGGATGTGTACGTCTGTCAGGGTAATACAGGAAACAGCAGGACAAGTTATTTCCTGGGAACAAGATAAGGCATATCAAGGAAGAATGAGTAAAACTGGAGCTGTAATTGCAGTGATGTTGCAATACTTAATGAAGACAAAATCTGCATTTGAAGGACTACAAATGAGCTATCACCATAAGCTGAAGACACTTCAGGAGTGTAGCCACTAGACACATAGATCATTTGTTTCAATAGGATTAGATAGGAGGTAGTTGGGACTCTGGAAAAGAAACAGACTACCTTAAAAATCTTAGTCTTCCACATGAGCTAAGTCTTTTCCTGCTTTCCTTTGTAATTACTAATGAGTGGCAAAATAGGAGTATTCCCCAATTCCATTCTTTCAGGAGAAGAAAGATGAAAGAAGATTCTAATGAATATTAGTTACTGGATTTCAAAAAGTGTTTTAACTTAATTACAAGTTATTACTGAATCTTTATTCATAATAGTTCTTCCAATTTCCTCAAAGTGACATCAGCATTTTAGAAAAATCCCAAGGTTTGGAAGAGTAAAGGGAAAACACTTTTTTAGGCAGGGGGAAAGGACTTCCATAAACAACACACTTTCTGGAAATACAAATTAATTGGTACGGCAAGATGAACGAGAGGGAAATGGAACAGAACAAACTGAAAAATGGCATTTCTGAATTGCTGGTTGGGTCGCATCCTGCATATTACATCACTGTGTGTTATTAGAGATCTCACTGCTTTGTGTTATTGCAGAGTTGTAAGGTGAGGATTGAATTAAAAAAATTCTTTTTTCAGTATCATCATAATTTCACCAAATGAATGGTTATAAATTGAGGGATACCAGTGTTAAAATGTTAAAAAATATAATTGTTTGCTGAATTTTGACATATGCTACAGCACAGCCAGTAATATATTTATTCAACGCTCAATTGTTATAAAAAAGACCTGAAACTAATTCCAAATGCTCTTATATTCAGCTAAGTGGCAGTAAGCAAAATCACGCATTGAATTTTTCAGCTTAGTTCTCCAAATCTCCCATCATGTCAGCAAATGGACTGGATAATGGCAAATAGAATAAATGTCATTCTTCCATTCAAATTAATATGCTTAGGAGGTACTTCCAGTAGGAAACACTGATTACAGGCAGTCTGTTGGGTTCAGAATTTCTGTTCTGAGCAATGCATAAGTGAGTCATCCCAATTTTATGACATTTTTGAAGACTTCCAAAAGACTTGTTGCATGAATCACTGAAGTTGTTAACTAAATCATGCAGTGCTTAAAGGAATTTGGCTTCCCCCATTGACTTGACAGGACAAGAAACAATGGTTGGAAACTCATTGAGGAAAAAACCAATCTGGAATTAAGGAGAAACTTTCTAACAGTGAGGACAATTAACCAGTGGGACAGCTTGCCTCCAGAAGTTGTAGGTGCTCCATCACTGGAGGCTTTTAAGAAAAGACTGGCAGCCACCTGGCTAGATGACCTCCAAGGTCCCTTCCAGCTCTATCTAATTGCTTTTAAATGCCAACCATATGATCCCAGAATGCTGCAAGTCATAAATACACGCTCGTTGCCAAGCGCCTGAATTCTGTTCACATGACCATAGGGATGCTTTTTTTTCAGTGCTGGTATAATTTTTAAGTTTCTAAATGAATTTAGGTTATAAGTCAATGATTAACTGTCTTTACAAAAGAGGCTAAGAATTACAATGAGTTAAAATGTTTTTGGCAGACATTGCATGTGATATTACCAAATTTTACTCAAATGTTATTTTACACAAATGGTTTTAGCTTTTACTTGAGAGCCCATGGACTGCATGTGGCTGTGGAAAGCTAGTAATGCGGCCCCACTATACTTTATTAAAATGCTTTAAAATTTGTTATTTATAATAAGTTAGCTATATTTTACATAGAACCCAAGACAAATCTTCTTCACTCGGTTCAGCCCAGGCAAGCCAAATATTGGATGTGCCTTTAGAGCAGGGGTCTTTAAACTTGACAGCTTTAAGACTTGTGGACTTCAACTCCCAGAATTCCTCCTCCAGTCATGTCAGCTCAGAAATTCTGGGTGTTGAAGTCCACAAGTCTTAAACTTGCCAAGTTTGAAGACCCTTGCTTTCGAGGGTTGTAATCAGCTGGACTAGATGATTTATCCACTTTCCCTAGCGCATCCAATTTCTTTCCTAATTTTTTGGTCTTTGATAGTAAATCAGTAAAGTCAATCTGTTGTTTTAACCTTAGCCTGGCTGGCTGCATTATGTAATGGGAGCTAGGAAAATGGGTTAATTTTCAATATACAGTATATATCTATATCTATATCCTGGTCATTGAACCTGCTCCTTCCTCTCTGTCCTTCTGCAGGGCCTGGGCTGTCAGCTAAGTAAGTATATGTTCTGGTTTTAAGTGTGTGTTAAACAGAAAGTTCATTTTCCTTCTAATTAGTGCATTACACGGTAGTTGTGGTGGACAACAATCCTCATCTTAGTAGTTGCGCTGGGTAAGAATGGAGAGAGATTCATGACACCTACATGGTGTCAAGGAGGAGACAACTGATTTCTCAGGGTTCAGGACAGCAACCTACTCAATTTGTCTGGGAACTTGTCAGACAGGATTAATTAAGCTCTTAAGAATGGTTTGCTCCCATTTTATCATGATGATCGTGCAATTTCTCTTTCACTCATGCACATATCCGAAAGGGAGAACACAAATTATACCTTGTGATTTCATGCCAGTAAGATGCAGTGTCTCCTTGTGCAAATAAAACATGTTGGAGAATGAGGGGGGGGGGGGAAAGGGGAGGGAGGAATGGCATAACAGAGAAAAGCCATTTGAAGGCACCTCTTAAATTCTTGGGGTACAAAGTTTGTGAACGTTCCTCCCCTTCTAAAGAACATTAACTTGCAGCCGTGTGGAAAGCAACCTTGGCTGAGCCCCCCCTCCTACTCTTCAGTCTGCGAAGCACAACTAGGTTGGGTAAGGGAGCTTCCTCTACTGCAGGGGTCTCCAACCTTGGCCACTTTAAGACTTGTGGACTTCAACTCCCAGAGTTCCTCACCCAACTAAGCTGGCTGAGGAATTCTGGGAGTTGAAGTCCACAAGTCTTAAAGTGGCCAAGGTTGGAGACCCCTGCTCTACTGCCCCCCATTCACTTTCTCTCTCCATCCCCACCTTGCTTTCAGAAAAGAAGGATGTTCTATGTATACCTGGTGAACCCAGATCAGATCCAGAACTAGATCCAATCCTAAGGCTGATTCAGATGAACCCAAGGAACACTCTTTGGTGCCCGGAGGAGGGAGACTGCATTCCTTGCGTGCAAGTGATGTTAACTCTTGGATTACTGGGTAAGGGAGCTGACCCAAGCATCTTCTTGGAAGTGTAATTTTTTTAAAAAATAAATCCATCTTTCAGTCATACAGTGTGTCGACTGAGTACATATATCTTGTGAAAGTATTTATATTTTGTCTACATTTTTTACTAGGATTATATTCATATTACAAACTATTCAATCTTACATATCTTATCATTATAACAATATCATTTAACTTCTTACTTTGTTTTCCAAACATTTATAAAATGAATCCCATATCATATAATATTCTGCTTCTTCTTGTTCTTTAATTGCCAAAGTTAATCTACTCATTTCTGCACATTCCAATATTTTCATAATCACATCTTCCTCTATTGGAAACTTTTCATTTTTCCAATTTTGAGCAAATACAATTCTAGCTGCTGTTAACATATGTTTGATTAAATAAGTTTTTTTTTCTTTACTATAATTTTCAGGTAAAATCCCAAATAAGAATATTTCAGGTTTGAAATCTATGTGTTGTTTTATCATCATTTCCAACCATGTGTGTATTTTAGTCCAATATCTTTCAGCTTATAATAATAAAACTTATACCTACTATTATATTACATATTATTATTATATTATAATAATAATACTGCTACCCTTCAAAAAGACCTCGGCTTATGTATCAGAATGGTCAAACAAATGGCAGCTTCAAATCTCAACAAATAAATGCTCTGTCTTACATATTGGCAAAAAAAAAAAATCAAAAAATAAAATACAAGCTGAATAGTCAAGATCTTGTTGATTATCCAAACTCTGTCAAGGACCTAATGATCTAAGTGTTAGAGCCCACTGTAACTACATAGCCAAAAAGCATTGAGTTGTCTTATGTAGCTTTTTCTCTGGTAATATCACACTACTAACTAGAGCATACAAAACATTTGCTAGACCAATACTCAAATACAGCTCATCAGTCTGGAACCCACATTACGTATCTGATATTAATACAGTTGAGAAAGCCCAGAAATATTTCACAAGAAGAGTTCTCCACTCCTCTACTCATTGCAGAATACCTTATGCCACCAGACTTGAAATTCTAGACCTAGAAAATCTAGAACTACGCCACCTTTGGTCCGATCTAAGTTTCATACATAAAATTATCTACTGCAATGTCCTACCTGTCAATGAATACTTCAGCTTCAACCATAACAATACAAGAGCACACAACAGAAACAAACTCAAGGTAAACCACACCAAACTTGATTGCAGGAAATATGATTTCAGCAACAGAATGGTCAATGTCTGGAATACTCTACCTGACTCTGTGGTTTCTTCCCCAAACCCAAAAAACTTTAACCTTAGACTGTCTACTATTGACCTCACCCCTTTCTGAAGAGGTCTATAGGGGGCGTACATAAGTGCACCAACGTGCCTACCATCCCTGTCCTATTGTTTATTTTTCTTATATGTATCCATTTCATATATTCATAACTATGTTTATACTTATACATATTATCTTATAATCATTTGACAAATAAATAAATAGTTTGCAAGTTAAAAAAAATAGCTTCTGTCCATGTCCACCACATATGGTAGTATGTTCCAGGTGTCTGGTGATATTTCCAACATTTCGCTGATTTGTCTTTAAACATCTTTGCCAGGTACAAAATGCCATCTGTAAAACATCTTATACAAATTTTCTTTATAAGCTGTTGACATTGTTAGTTTATAGTCACTGGAACTAGTAGAGAAAGAAGAATTGGCACAATAAAAATAAAAGATCTAAGCAAAACTTTTTTGAAAATGTTCTTGGAAGTGTAATTGTGCCAGCTGCTAGCATTGGGTCCTGGAGGTGGAGGGATGGGGGAGGCAGGGACTTAGTTTCTTGGTGCTACCATTGTATTAGTCTCAGGTAGGGCAGGGCAGGGCAGGGCAGAATTGAAAAATCTGCAGTAGCAGCAATAATTTAGGGCTGTCTTTATGTTTGACAAACTGCCCAACCTCCAATCAATGTCATGGTTACAATTCAGATGCTTAATAGATTTTATCTAGAAATTTGATGGCAGATACCAATAGGAAAAAGTTCCCTCCCTGTCATGGTATCATTGATTTCAATAGAGGAGAATATTTGTAACTCAGGGTTGAAATGATGGGTTCTTGGTGCTCTCTGAGTTTGGTGGTTTTCTTGCGGATGTTTCATTCAGCAAAATTAGGAGACAGCATAATGATCATTAGTTGGACTAGGAGTAGAGAAGATGTCTAGTCACCAAAAATCACTATCATCCCAAAAGCTCTCTAAACATTGCAAGAGGAGAATCTACAGTGTCTGAGAATCAGGCAAACTAATCTTTTCCAATAAAATTGCATTCAGGTAATCCTCAACTTACAACCACAATTGAGCCCAAAATTTCTGTGGCAAAGCAAGATAGTTGTTAAGTGAGTTTTATGACGTTTCTTGCCACAGTTGACAAGTGAATCACCATCGTTGTTAAGTTAGTAACAAGGCCTGACATCCCCACTGACTTTGCTCATGAGGGGGTCGAAAAGGATGATCACATGACTCTGGGACACTGCAACCATTATACATATGAGTTAGCTTCCAAGCATCTAAATTCTGGTCACATGACCATGGGGAAGCTGTAAGGGCCATAAGGGTGAAAAACAATCAAAAGTAACTTTTTCCAGGGCTACTATAACTTTGAATGGTCACTAAATGAAGTGTTGTAAGTTGAGGATTACCAGTACCTGGAAAAGATGCTAAAAAGCTGCCTAAGTGATAGAAATAGCACTTAGACTTATATACCACTTTACAGTGCTTTACAGCCCTCTCTAAGCAGTTTACAGAGTCAGCCTATGGCTCCCAACAATCTGGCTCCTCATTTTACGCACCTCGGAAGGATGGAAGGCTGAGTCAATCTTGAGCCTGGTGAAACTCAAACTGCTGCAGTCAGCAGAATTAGCCTGTAATATTGCATTCTAACCTGTTCTGTATAAAGAATAGTAGACTCCTAAATACAGGTTTCTGATTGGCTAAAGAACTCGAATGGGGATTGGTTCAAAAGGAACCAATCCACATAGCTACTCAAAGGTGGCAAATATTAAATACCTGTCATTGGCTACAAGCCAGCAGAGAAAAACCTATAAAAGGCTGCCGCAGCTTGAGCCAATGTTCCGTTTTTCAACTGTGTTATAAAATAAAGACTTTGTTGTTGGAACCCGGTCTATCTCGCATTTTTCCGGACGGAACACTGGCGACGAGGATGGGGTCGTCCTAAACGCGAGACTGAGCACGCGGTGACAGATAAAACCAGATGAAGAACAATGGCTGGAAACAATGCGCCGCCCGCACCCTTCAATCCCAATGAAGAGGATTGGGAATCCTACGTAGACCGTTTCCAGATGTACCTGGAGAGCAATGAGATGGCGGAAATCTCAGACCAGTGCAAGAGAGCTGTTTTCTTGACACACTGTGGGCCCGCAATCTTCAAAATGGCCAAGGCTTCGGCGAAGCCTCGAGATGTAAAACAATTGACTTGGACAGAGCTCCAAAGAACATTAAAGGCCCACTATGCACCGGTGGTGTCAAATTTAATAAAGCGGCACGAGTTTTATCGGAGAGACCAGAAAGAAGGTGAAACCATCGCTGATTTTGTGGCAGCCCTCCGACAAATAGGGGGAGCGTGCGAGTTTCTGAACTTAGATGAAGCGATGCGGGATCGAGTAATATTGGGGTTAAGAGACTCTAATATACAGAGCAAGCTACTGAATAAACCCAACATATCAGTAGCCGAAGCTATCGCAGAAGCCTCGGCTGCTGAAGCCGCGAAAAAATCAGCGGATAAAATGAAACAAATGAACGCGAACAACGACAAAACAGGCCCGGCCAGAGGGAAAAAACAATCTCCCACCACCACTCATTATGAAGAATTCGATGAGATGTCAGAATCCGGGGAGGAAGATGATGAAATCCACTGCCTATACGCCAACAAGAAAGTGCGCAAAAACAGAAATCGGCGGGAATGCGCTGTCTGTGGGGGAAATCATCCTCGAGCCGATTGCAGATTCCTCAATGCCATTTGCAGAGCATGCAAGAAAAGGGGGCATATCGAGAGAGTCTGCAGGAACAAAAAGAATTACAGCCCCAAAAGACGCAGCAACTCCCCAGCAAAGACTGAGCCAAAACTGTCTCAGAGAAAGTGGCAGCGAAACAAGCAAGCCACTAACCGAGAGAAAGCATACCAGACTTTCACTATCGGAAGCGCTCAGACGGAAAGTGGGAAGAAGGTAAAAATAATTGTAAAAATTGAAGACAACCCCTGCGAAATGGAGGTTGACTCTGGATCTTTCCTATCAATGGTGTCATGGGACACCATCAAAAAACTGGTCCCAGACATCAAGATCAAAGAACTCCAGAGACAAAAACTAACCCTTAAGGACTATCAAGGAAACCGAATTCCTGTAGTAGGCCTAGGACATTTCCGAGTCGCCTACAGACAACATGTCGCAGTACTACCATTAACTATAGTCGACCGAGATCGACCAAGCCTCCTGGGCATTGAATGGTTCGCACCATTGGGCATCGGGATGACCGGAGTAAACCGGGTGGTCGCAACCGACTGGGAAGAAGACCTGATCCAAGAATTCCAGGACGTTTTCGATGGCTCCCTAGGCAGGTATCGGGGGACCCCCATTTCTTTTAGTCTAGACCCCCAGGTAGCCCCTAAAAGACTAAAGGCCAGACGAGTTCCTTTTGCTCTAAAAGCAAAAATAGAGGAACAACTAAATAAATTAATGGATCAAGGGGTTTTAGAACCGGTCGACCATGCTAAATGGGAAACACCAATTGTAACGCCGATTAAACCAGACGGGTCGGTTCGAATCTGTGGCAACTACAAGGCTACCCTGAACCACGCGCTGCAACAAAGCGCATACCCGGTGCCAGTCGTGCAACACCTATTACACTCTCTTGGGGGAGGAAAAGTTTTCGCTAAACTAGACCTAGCACAAGCTTACCAACAGCTCCCAGTAGACCCCTTAACGGCTGAAGCACAAACAATAGTGACTAACAAAGGGGCATTCAAATGCAACAGACTCCAATTTGGAGTAAGCGTAGCCCCAGGCGTTTTCCAGAGTCTCATGGAACGCCTGTTAAATGGTATAAAAGGGGTCGTACCATACTTCGACAACGTCCTAATTTCGGCCAAAGATGCAATCCAGCTTAAGAAAAGACTTAAAGATGTCCTAAATAAAATCAGAGAATCTGGCCTCAAAGTAAAGAAAGAAAAATGCTGTCCAATGACTGATCGCGTCGAATTTTTGGGATATTTGATAGATGGAGAGGGCATACACCCTACCGAAAAAAAAGTCAGAGCTATTAAAGACGCACCAGAACCAAGGAATAAAACTGAACTGCAAGCATTTTTGGGACTAATAAATTTTTATAACGTGTTCCTACCCCACAAAGCAACAATAGCGGAACCATTACACCGATTACTGGATAAGAAAACAATTTGGACTTGGGGGTATAGAGAAAAGAAAGCTTTCCAAAGAATAAAAAACTTATTAACATCAAACACCGTTCTCATCCAGTTTAGCAACACACTGCCATTAACGGTAACATGCGACGCCTCACCATTTGGAGTCGGTGCAATCCTGAGTCACCAATTGCCAGACGGAAGAGAGGCACCCATCGCATACTATTCAAAGACTCTGTCTAAAGCTGAGCGAAATTATAGTCAATTGGACAGGGAAGCCCTGGCAATCGTCACCGGAGTAAAACGCTTCCACGAATATCTATATGGAAGAACATTTGTAATAGTAACGGACCATAAACCGCTACTTGGAATTTTGGTGGGAAACAAACCAACACCGAACATTTTATCCCCACGAATGACTAGATGGTCAGAATTCCTAGCAGCCTACTCGTATACTCTAACACATCGCCCTGGGAAACAAATCTCCCATGCAGACGCTTTGAGTAGAACTCCGCTACCAATTAAAGAGGAAGACCCGGCACCAACGATGACCACCTTGCAGATAGAGACATGCCCAAATCTGCCCATATCTGCAAATGATGTCACCAGAGCCACCGCAAAGGACCCATTGACTGCCCGTGTACTGAACTGGGTAGGTAAAGGCTGGCCGGAAAACCAAAAAACTGAGAACTTTAAGCCTTTCCGTACCAGACAAACTGAATTTTCAATTCAAAAGGGTTGTTTGTTATGGGGTGATCGGGTTGTTATCCCCTCCAAATTACAAACGAGGGTACTCAATATGCTTCACGAAGGCCACCCGGGAATTGTTAAAATGAAAAGCCTTGCTAGAAGCTATGTCTGGTGGCCGGGTATAGATAGGGACATCGAATACTGGGTAAATTCGTGTAACAAATGCCAAAGAAATAGGCCTTCCCCGCCACAAGCACCCATAAAGGACTGGGAAACCCCACAAGGCCCCTGGTCACGAATCCACATCGATTTTGCGGGTCCGACTAAAGGACATACTTTCCTCATTGTCGTAGATGCATACTCAAATTGGCTAGAGGTTAAAATTATGCCATCTACGACAACTGAAACCCTTATTAAGCAACTGGACAAACTCTTTGCGACCCATGGCCTGCCAGACGTCCTAGTGTCCGACAACGGGCCACAGTTAACAAGCATTCAATTCGAATAATACCTAGCCTCCCTAGGTATCAGACATGCCCTAACCGCGCCAGCCCATCCGGCTGTGAACGGCAGGGCAGAGAGAATGGTTAGATTTACAAAAGAAGGGTTAGAAAGAATGGACATTGGAGATGTCCAAGATAAAATAAATCGCCTGCTCACCCTCCAGCATATCACACCCAGTACCATAACAAACAAAAGTCCAGCGGAACTACTAATGGGGAGAAAACTAAAGTCGCAACTAGACAGATTGCACCCAAACTATATACCAGAAACCCCCCCCGACTCCTCCACCCGTTTCAGGACATTTGAAATAGGCGACCTAGTCTATGCAAAAAATTTTACCGGGGACCCATTATGGCTACCAGGAACAATCACGCAAATTACAGGCCCCTGGTCCTACCGACTAACCATAGATGACAGCAGGGAATGGAAGCGGCACATAGACCAGCTTCGGTCCCGAAACATAGAAAAAAGTACAAACACAAAACCACAAATATTAAAAAATGACGAAAACCAAACCAAAGAGGGGGGGGAAATACGAGAAAATAATAAAGAACCGTTAAAATTAAATACAGAATACAATAGCAATCAAAAAGAGCATAAAAGAGACTCACAGTTAGAAGACAATTGAGGGGAAAGTCCAGACGAAGGGGCCAGCCAGGCCAGCTCGACCTGCCCAGAGAGACCAGGAGGGAGTGGCAACACCACCAGCTTAAGAAATCTAGGCGGCAGTAAAATGGCTGACTCACCCTTCCAGGCGGTTCCATGGGAAAGAACAAGAGAGACAGCAACCCCATCCGAACCGGTCGAAGTCTTCAACAGGAATGAACCGCGCAAGTCCAGTCGAGTCAAAAGAAGCCCCACCTACCTGCGTGACTACGTCACCACATAGGACTAAGCCAAGAGGGGAGGGGTGTTCTGTATAAAGAATAGTAGACTCCTAAATACAGGTTTCTGATTGGCTAAAGAACTCGAATGGGGATTGGTTCAAAAGGAACCAATCCACATAGCTGCTCAAAGGCGGCAAATATTAAATACCTGTCATTGGCTACAAGCCGGCAGAGAAAAACCTATATAAAAGGCTGCCGCAGCTTGAGCCAATGTTCCGTTTTTCAACTGTTATAAAATAAAGACTTTGTTGTTGGAACCCGGTCTACCTCGCATTTTTCCGGACGGAACATAACCATTGTGCCACTATGACTCTTGTTGATACAATGGTGGGGGGTTTTTGGCCCAAGCTACTTCACAGCGTTGAGGGTGGGAAAAAGAGATAGAGGGGGAGTCTTGAGCTCCTAAATCAAAAGTGGGACATGAATAAATCTAATAAATAAATATATTCTTGTACTTCAGGTGCAAAAAAAATTCCAAGCTTCAGTTCTTAGACAGGTTCATGAGGTTAGCATCTTAAAGGAATGGATGACTTTAGCACATAAATTTTGCAGGTAGAAAATGCCAGCTTTATCTTCCATTAAAAGTCTTCCTGGGCAGTAAGGCTAGAAAAGGCCTTCTCCTTAGGGCCTCCAGCCAGTGCCATATGCTCACCAGTCCTGGACTATGTGATCAGGCTTTCCCAAAGGTGGCATTTTCAAGGTTTCTGGGACGTGAAGACCAAGTAGCCCACTCTAAGCCTGTATTGGATGGAGATTCTGGAGGTTTCTGTTCTGAGACATGTGGAGGAAGGACATTGAGTGAAGAAAGGATGTTACAGGATAATGATCTGAGTTGGTAAAGGGCATCTCCTTAGGTCGATACCTTTCATAGCAGCCTTCCCCAATTTGACTTTGCTGACAAGCAGCAAGGGACATTCTAGTGCAACCCAGCCAGGGGTGGGATTCTACCAGTTTGCACCTATTCGCTAGAACTGGTTGTTAACATTCTAAGCAGTTCAGAGTACCGGGTGTGAGAAGAAATTACTGGCCTAATCCTGTAAGGAAGCAAGAAGGAAACATTCTGGTGTTGCTTACAGAAACTGCCTCTCTGTTAACCCTTATTACATTCTTGGCAAGACTATCTCTGGAACTTCTCTGGAGTTTTTTTCCCTTCCTTTGCTGGTACTTTGCTTGTGTGGGGTGACCATTTAAAGTTACAATGGCACTGAAAAAAGCAACTTATGACCATTTTTCACACTTACAACTGTTGCAGCATCCCCACAGTCATGAGAGGCCAGGCGAGGAGATGCGTGCCTTGATGTGAGTGATGTTGAGTTGGCCACGCCCAGCCAGTCACATTACCACCAAGGCATGCCCACAGAACTGGTTGTTAAAAAAAATTGAATCCCATCCCTGAACCCAGCCAATAGTGGGATTCAATCTTTTTTTACTACTGGTTCTGTGGGTGTGGCTTGGTGGGCATGGCAGGGGAAAGATACTGTAAAATTTCCAGTCAAAGGTGGCATTTGCCAGTTCTCCGAACTACTCAAAATTTCTGCTACCAGTTCTCCAGAACTGGTCAGAACCTGCTGAATACCACCTCTGAACCCAGCTGAAATATCCTGGACTAGCAAAGACTTCTTATGTCTGTTTCTTAGACTTCACAAAGCATTAAAGAGCTCTCCTCTTGCTGTCACGGCAGCTAAAATCTCATCCTTGCCCAACTTGTTAAGTCTCTCTACCATTAGATCTCTTCTTCCTTATTTAAATTTCCCACCCCCAAAATCAACAGCCATCTCAAACCACAAGCAGCCATCAGAGGGACCAAATTGACAGGCATTTAATGT
The DNA here is from genome assembly GCA_015471245.1 of Laticauda colubrina. Classification (NCBI taxonomy): domain Eukaryota; kingdom Metazoa; phylum Chordata; class Lepidosauria; order Squamata; family Elapidae; genus Laticauda; species Laticauda colubrina. Next base: position 1,980,299 of record BLBF01000003.1, read on the forward strand.
CTTCCCAAAAAAGAAAAGGAAACAATTGCTAGCCAACTATAAACCTTTTGTTCTGCCTTTTGCATTCTTTTAGTTCCATGTAATGTGCAAAATCTATTTTTAATAGACCAGTTGGGAGGAAGGCGGGGACCTTTTATTCACAAATATCCATTAAATTTGAAAAATTGTCTTTGCAATCCTTGATTTGTAACATTTGTATGAGAACTCATAACACAGATTACATAAGTTGCTCTAAAAATTTGGACTGTTGCACTCAAGGATGGTTGAAGCTATGATTTCACATATTGCTTCACCTGTTATCTTTGGCAAAATAGATGCATTCCAATAAGCAAGCTCTCATTCCTTTTGTTTTTTTCTAGAGCCACCTGCATTGGGTGCCAAACAAGATGGAGGAGCCAGCAAAATCAGAGAGCAGCCCAAGGGACACCCTAAGAGTAAGTAGGGCCTTCTTGACTGCCACTCCTTGTTACCTGGTGGAAACTGTCCTTATTTTGCTTTTGATCCTGGTCTCTTTCTGTCTCCAGAAATCCCACGAACACACATTTTTCTCATGGCTGAGACATATTCTTCTCCTCCTCGTTGTGTTGAAGTGGAGGTTTGGCTTTCCTACGATTGGGAAAGTCAAAATAATTCCTTGGTAAGAGCCACAGATTCCTAGAGGCATCTTCTTTCCTAGAGGTAGTAAGATCTAGTTCAATGATGGTGCGCCTTTGGGGCTAGGAGTATCAAAAGTTCAGAAAGTCCTAACTTGTGTCATTTCTGCCTCCCACCACGAAACAGAATAGAATAGACAGAGTAAAGTAGAGTAGAGTAGAGTAGAGTAGAGTAGAGTAGAGTAGAGTCGAAGGGAAGGGAAGAGAAGAGAAGAGAAGAGAAGAGAAGAGAAGAGAAGAGAAGAGAAGAGAAGAGAAGAGAAGAGAAGAGAAGAGAAGAGAAGAGAAGAGAGGAGAAGAGAATTCTTTATTGGCCAAGTGTAATTGGATACACAAGGAATTTGTCTTGGTGCAAATGCTCTCGGTGTACAAAAAAGAAAAGATACATTCATCAAGAGTCAGGAATCATCAGGTACAACACGTAATAATAGTCAAAGGTTACAATAAACAATCAAATCATACGAGGAAACAGTCAATATAAATCGTAAGGATACAAGCGACAAAGTTACAGTCATACAGTCACAAGTGGGAGGGGATGGGAGATAAGGAGTGATGAGAAGATTAATAGTAATAGTAATGCAGACTTTGTAAATAGTTGGACAGTGTTGAGGGAATTATTTGTTTAGCAGAGTGATGGCATTTGGGAAAAAAACTATTCTTGTATCTAGTTGTTCCGGTGTGCAGTGCTCTGTAGTGTCGTTTTAAAGGAAAGAATTGAAACAGTTTCTACCGGAGATGTGAGGGGTCTGTAAATATTTTCACAGCCCTCTTTTTGACTCATGCAGTATACAGGTCCTCTACTGAAGGCAGGTTGGTAGTAGTTGTTTTTTTCTGCAGTCCTAATTACTCTCTGAAGTCTGTGTCTGTCTTGTTGGGTTGCAGAACCAAACCAGACAGTTGTAGAGGTGCAGATGATAGACTCCATAATTCCTCTGTAGAATATCAGCAACTCCCTGGGCAGTTTGAGCTTTCTGAGTGAATGTTCTTCAGAAAGAACATTCTTTATTGTGCTTTTTTGATGATGTTTTTGATGTTAGGTGTCCATTTTAGGTCTTGTGATATAGTAGAACCTAAAAATTTGAAGGGCTCTAGTGTTGATACTGTGTTGTCTAGTATTATAAGAGGTGGTAGTATGGGAGGGTTTCTCCTCAAGTCTACCACCATTTCTACAGTTTTGAGTGTGTTCAGTTCCAGATTGTTCCAGTTACACCACGAGGCAAGTTGTACAACCTCCTGTCTGTATGCAGATTCATCGTTGTCTCAAATGAGACCAATCACTGTTGTATCATCTCTGCAAACTTCAGTATTTTAATAGATGGATCATTCGAGATGCAGTCATTGGTTTATAGGGAGAAGAGAAGTGGAGAAAGCACACAACTTTGGGTGTGTGTGTGCGCTAATTGTACAGGTATCACATATGATTCTTCCCAGCTCTACCTGCTGCTTCTTGTCTGTTATGATCCACTTACTAGTGTGTTAAGGTACCACTAGCTGGATTAGTTTACTTAGAAGAATGTCTGAAATGATGGTATTGAATGCTGAACTGAAGTCTACAAAGAGTGCCCTTGCTTGGGTATTTGGAGATTCAAGGTGTAGGATATAGTGCAGCCATATTAAAAGGCAAACAATTATTTATAAGTTTATTTACTTTTTGAAAAGATGCAGTCCAGTCATGAATGGTGCCATATATTGTATAAAGGATTGTCAAATGGTTCCCCCCCAAAAAAATTGAGTTGAAGCACATTCATTTTTGGAGTCTAGCTTTCAAGAATAATTGTTGTTAGGAGTTGGTGAATTTGGCATGTTACCCAAAACATCACGGTGTGTCTCTTTTGATAGACATGTCATACATTCATCATCACTGATCTAGTTATTTATCATTATATTGACTCCCAGCCCTTCTCTGGAATGATGTCTTGTCCTAGGCCAAACATATAGAAACATAGCAAACAAGTAATGCAAACTTTACTGTTGGTTATTTACTACAACTGTCCAAATGGCAGGGATGCTATTAGCACCATACACATACTGGTACATTGGAGAGAATTTCCCAAAGTCAAGAAAGATCTTCTTAACAAATCTCCAAATTTTCAAAGTCTGAAGTAGAAGGCAAAAGAGTAATCAGGGGGAGGCCCAAGGGTCAATGCATCACAGAAAGTTCGTCAGAACCAAAGAAAGTTGTGGGATTCGAAGTCAACATTCAAGACACGCAGAACCATAGAGCCATTAGAGGTGTAATGGTTAGAATGCAGGATTGCAGGCTAATTCTGCTGAAGGTTCAATTCTCAAAAGCAGCTCAAGGTTGACTTAGTCTTCCATCCTTCTGAGGTCGGTAAAATGAGGATCCCAGTTCATTGGGGGCAATATGCTGACTCTGTAAACTGCTTAGAGAGGGCTGTAAAGCTCTGTGAAGTAGTATATAAGTCTAAGAGCTATTGTTATCTGGGTTACCAGAGGGTTGTTGCCAATCAAGAGACTTGGGTTTTGCTATTCTGAAAAGTAGAGCTACTGACAGGTGAAAGCAACCAGAATCACTTGTGAAGAGTCTCAACACTAGTTTGTTGCTAGTCAACTATGTTTACAAGAATCTTACCTGAATGATCTCATTTACCTGGAAACAGCAAGCTAAGACTTCAAGGATTTTGGGGGAAGTCAGGCATGTGCAGCTTCCTGCAACATAGCGACCCCAAACTTGAGCTCCTCTTAACTCAAGAGTCTTCAAACTTGACAGCTTTAAGACTTATGGACTTCCACTCCCATAATTCCTGAGCTAACATGACTGGAGGAGGAATTCTGGGAGTTGAAGTCCACAACTCTTAAAGTTTGAAGACCTTCCCCCCTTAATTCCTCCCTCCAGTCTAGCTGGAGATTCCACCATTTCCAGTGAGTGCCAGTGTCACTCACAAGAGAACAAAACTCCTTTCTCTCAAGAAGCCTTTGCAGACCACCTTTGCTCTGCTCTCTTCTCCCACATGACAAGTCCTTGCACTGGGTGGAGGTGGTAGGTCAGGCTCCTCAACTTCAGACAAAATAGCTGCTTCTGTTGATTACCTGATGAGTCTGCCTCAAGTGTTTGCAGTTTCTGAGGCAATGGTTCATCTGGTAATCCTGAAGCAGGTTGCGCATTGTCAGTCAGTTCATCAGAGCTCACCAAAACAAAGGACAAGAGTGCACATGGGGGGTCTCTCCTCATTTTATCCTGCAAAGGTGAAAAGAAACAACCAGTCTACTGTCACCCAGTGAATTCCAAAGTTGAGAAGGCACTTCCCTTGAGCCTCCACAGTCACATTTCTCAGCCTTGGCAACTGAAGATGTGCTGACTTCAACTACCAGAATTCCCCAACCAGCATGCCTTTTTTTTGACCACAGGTGAAGTTCTCAACCAATAATAGACTCCCAATGTTTTGTCCTTTACAAAATGGATTCCATGGGTATTCAAACATACATACGTGCTTATTCTGTGTACTTTGTTTTTTGCTCTATTTGTTTATTATAATATACAGAAACTGAATTAGGTGAAGTAAAAAGGCTGGTCTTGTCAGACTGACAGGCTATCTGATCTATTTGGAAAGCTGACAAGCAAGCCATACCTTTATTTGCATTTCTCTCAGCAACTATTAACTTATGATAAATTTATTTACTGGTACATAGAAATCTTATCTTTCTTCCAAAGAATGCAAGCCAACTTTCTTGCAATACATTTGGCTGAGATTTACTGAATAAACTGCAATCCACTGGGTTAGATGTTGGCCTAGAAATCAGCCAAAAGACTCTGAGTTCTAGTCCCGTCTTATTCATGAAAGACAGCTTGGGTGATTTTGGGCCAGTTCCTCCCTCTCAGCCCAAGTCACCTCACAGGTTGTTGTTGTGGAGACAATAAGGGGAAGGTGTGTTGGATATGTTTATCACCTTGGGTTACTCACAAAGTAACTGTTGTGGTTCACCAGCAGCAGGTGCAGATGGCCGAGGTCTCGGAGAGCGAGGATTCAGATGAGGGCCCTGTGTGTGAAGCAGGGATGGGGCCAGGACTATCAGAGAGTGGAGTTCTGCCTTTGGAGCTTGTGCTGTCCCAGCCAGTCTATGGGAATTGGATAGTTACTTAGGAATTATGAGCTGTCCCCTTAAGGGACTGCATCATGGTAAATGTAGTTAAAGGTATCCTGGGAAATGTAGTTCATGTCACGTGACCATATCTGTAATCCTGATTCGTCACTAGTTTGATCCTTGATGGGTTGGGGGAGTTTTCCTCATTCTTTGTCTGAACTCTCTTACTCATGGCAGCTTCTTTCTATCGCTATGAGATGGGTTAGGAGATAACCATCTTTTACTACAAGGCAGATATGCAAAGTGTAGTGTTCGCGAAGAATGAGACCGGAGACCAGCGTAACTTCAGCTCTTTTATTTAGTACAGAAAGTCCGTCTGAACCAGGAGCCGCGGCAGCTCTTTTTATAGAGAGGCTGCTTGTGGCTTGTGGCCAATGATGGCTACTTGTTTTTCCCGCCGCTGAGCTGGCCAATCACAGGTTAGCTGTTATTGGCCAATCAGCATTGAGTCATGAACCAATCAGCTTCCAGTATTTCTCAACCAATAGGAATAGGCTATTTGGAGTATGTTAACATGAAACACCCCTCCCCTCTTGGTATGGTCCTACATTACGTAGTAATGTAAGTAGGCGGGGCTTTTAGGTTGCCAAGTTGACCTGCGCAGTTTAGTTGTGTCGTCGTCTTCGGCGGATTCAGATGGGATCGCTGTTCCTCCCGTCCTTCTCTGTGGAACCTCCTGGAAGGTGGAGTCAGCCATGCCGCTCCCACCCAGCCTACTCGGGCTGGTAGAGTTGGCTCGGCTACTCCCTTCCAGAGCAGCTTCTAGGTTTTCTTGTGCCTCCTGTTCCTCTTCGCCGAAGACTTCTGCGGATAGGTTGTTGTTTCTGTCTGAATTTATTTGCGAATGTTGTTTATTGTGTATATTTTGATTTTGTGGGGTTTCTTGTTCTGCTGGAGGGTTTCCCCCTCCCCCTTATTTGTGTTTGAAGGGTCTCCCCCCTCTCTGGTTGGTCTATAAATATTTTTGTGCAATGTTTGCGCTGGTTCTGGTGTATGTGTGTTGTTCTTCGTGTCTGGGTGTGCCAGTGGTGCGTTCCAGTGTTCATGATCGTAACTGATCAATGTGTCTCCTCCAGTTTCTGCCATTGTCTGTGTCTAGTCTATAGGACCGGGGTCCCGTTATTTGTGTTATTTTTGCCGGTACCCATAGTGAGTGTCTGGTGAAATTTTTTGCATATACTAAGTATTTTGGTTCAAATGCGCGGTATCTGCTGGAGGAGTCTGTTGGTTTTTCAAAGCTGTATGTTGGATGTAGCCTATCTAATTGTGATCTTAATTTTCTGCCCATTAGTAATTCTGCTGGGCTTTTATTTGTCGTAGAACTCAGTGTTATGTGTTGTATGGTGAGCATTTTTTCAATTTTTTCCTGTATGTCCCCTGTGTCTAATTTATCTAATCTTTCTTTGGTGTATACCGGACCATGCGTTCTGCCCTCCCGTTCGTAGCCAGTTGACCTGGTGCTGTCAAGGCATGTCTTATGCCATGTTCAGTGAAGAATTTTTCAAAGGTTAGTGCAGTAAAATGTGGGCCGTTATCTGAGACGAGCAAGTCCAGTAACCCATGTGTGGTGAATAGTTTTCGTAGTTGTTTAATAACTGCTTCTGTGGTGGTAGAGTTCATGACGCTTACTTCTAGCCAGTTGGAGTAAGCATCCACTGTGATTAAAAATGTATGTCCTTTTGTTGGCCTCGTGAAATCTTTGTGGATTCTTGACGAGGGCCCCCTCGGTGTCTCCCAGTCTAGTATAGGCGCTGAAGGGGGTACAGGTCAGGATCTTTGGCATTTCCCACAGGTTTCAACCCATTTCTCAATGTCCTTATCCATCCCTGGCCACCATACATAGCTCCTGGTCAGGGATTTCATTTGTACAATGCCGGGGTGTCCTTCATGCAACATACTTAGTACTTGTTCTTGTAACGGTTCTGGTATTACCACCCGATCCCCCCATAAGATGCAACCTTTTAACAATGACAGTTCAGTTTGCCTATGCTTGATGGTTTAAACTTAGAGTCTGTCTCGTTCTCCGGCCACCCTTTTCCTACCCAGTTTAAAACTTGTGACAAGGTTTTGTCTCTTGTCGTTATTCTCGCAATGTCTGCTGCGGTTATGGGTAGGTTTGACAGTGTCTCAATCTGTAGGGTGGATGTGGTTGGTGCTGGGTCATTTTCTAGTTCCGGTAGGGGAGTACGGCTCAATGCATCGGCGTGGGAAATGTCTTTGCCCAGTTGGTGGATCAGTTTATAATTGTAGGCTGCAAGGAACTTGGACCACCTTGTCATTCACGGGGATAGTATATTTGGGGTGGCCCTGTTCCTGCTAGTATTCCTAATAGAGGTTTGTGGTCTGTAATAAGGGTAAAAGTCCTACCGTAAAGGTATTCATGGAACCGCTTGACACCGGATATTGCTGCTAATGCTGTCTAATTGACTGTAGTTCTGTTCAGTTTTTAATAGTGTTTTGGAGTTGAACACAATTGGTGCTTCTCTCCCATCAGGCAGAATGTGGCTCAGTACGGCTCTGACGCTGAACGGTGACACGTCACAGGTGACTGTCAACGGAAGTGTCTCGCTGTATTGCATTAACACAGAGTCCGATGTGATTAAGTCTTTTACCCTCTGGAATGCTGTCTCTTCACATCGTCCCCAGGTCCAGGTGGCTGCCTTGTCTAGTAGCCTATGTAGTGGTTCCACTGTCATTGCCTTCTGTGGCAGAAAAATGTTGTAAAAATTTATAAGTCCCAAGAATGCTTGCAACTCTACTTTGTTTTTTGGTCTAGGCGCTTCTTTTATTGCTTTATTTTTTTTTTCTATGAGGTGGATGCCCACTTTATCAATTTGATACCCCGGGAACTCAACTTTTGAGGTGGATAATTGGCACTTTTCTTTTTTGACCTTGAGTCCCGCCTTCTGGAACCTTTGTAAGACTACTCTGAGATGGGCTTCTAGTTGGCTCACGTCACTGGCTGACACCAGCACATCATCAAAATATGGGACTACTCCTTTTATCCCCTGTAATAACTGCTCCATTAGGCTTTGGAACACCCCTGGGGCCACACTGACTCCAAATTGCAATCTTTTGCATTTGAAGGCAAAAGGCAAAAGGCCATATGAGTCATGATCGTTTGCGCTTCTGCTGTCTTGGGGTCGACTGGTAATTGTTGGTATGCTTGGGCAAGGTCGAGCTTTGCAAAGACCTTGCCTCTCCCCAATGAGTGTAGTTGGTGTTGTACCACCGGAACAGGATATGCGCTTTGTTGTAATGCATGGTTTAGGGTAGCCTTATAAACACCACAGATTCTCACGGACCCATCCGGCTTAACTGGGGTCACTATTGGGGTTTCCCATTTGGCGTGGTCAATTGGTTCCAAGATGCCTTGTGCTATTAGTTTGTTTAGCTCTTCATCAATCTTTGGTTTTAGTGTGAAGGAGACTCGCCTCGCTTTTAGCCTAATAGGAGCTATTGTTGGATCTAAATTAAATGATATAGGGGACCCTCGGTACTTGCCTAATTTCCTATCGAAGACATCCTGGAACTCCCTCATTAGGTTCTCCTCCCAGTCTGTCTCGACGATGCTGTTAATGCCAGTCACACCGATCCCTAGAGGTTCGAACTACTCAAGTCCCAACAGGCTTGGTCGGTTTTGGTCTACGATGGTTAGAGGCAAGATTTTCTTATGTTCTTTGAAAGTTATTTGGAAATGTCCGTGTCCGACTACCAGTATTCTGCTTCCTTGGTAGTCTTTTAATACTAGTGATTGGTGTTCTAGTTCAGTTCTGCCAAAGTGCGGTACCAGTCTTTTAATGGTACCCCATCGATAGATACGATCCGGGATCCACCTCCATTTTACATTCTTGGCCCTCGATCCTGACTGCCACATGTACTTTTCGACCATTTGTTGCATTAGAATGACTGATGGTGATGGTTTGGTGTGTTTCTTCTCTTCTGAAGTTCTCGTTTAGCCACTTACCCTTGCTTTCACGACTATCATGGCTCCTCCTCTCACAGATAGACATTTGTCTATCTTTGGTTCTTGGTGGTGTGTTGTCTCTACATCGGAGGCTGTAGCTCTTACGGTTCTGGCATACACTTGCAATGTGTCCCCATCTCTCGCAGTACCGGCACATGGAGTCTAGGAACTGGCACTCAGAACGGGGGTGGTCTCTGGTGCACCCGGCGTACTGAAATCCCGACTTATGACCTTTCTTCAGCCATCGATCTTGTTCAGCCTGGAATCTGTGGATCTCCTCCTCATCGTCATTGTCGATTTCGGACGATCCACTATCTGCGTAGTGTATGGTGGTCTTGTGCGCGCTCTCTGCCTTTTTCTCTGTGCCTTGGCTCATCTCGGCCGGTGTTTTGGATGTCGGTGCATTCATCTGCTGCATTTTTGCCGCTGATTTTTTTGTTGCTTCCACCGCCGTGGCTTCAGCGATAGCCTCAGTGACTGTAATCTTTGGTCGGGTTAACAGTCAGCTTTGTAGGGTGAGGCCTCTCAGTCCAAGGACCACGCGATCCCTCATGGCTTTATCCATATTTAGGAATTCACATGCCCTTCCAATGTCCCTCAGAGCCGCTATGAAGTCTGCGATGCTCTCACCTTCTCTCTGGTCCTGTTTGCAAAATTCGTGTCTCCGAATAAGGCTGGAGACGGTCGGTGCGTAGTGTGCCTTCAGCAGCTTTTCTAGATCTAGCCAGGCCATCTGTTTCACATCTTCTGATTTTGCTAGTGCTTTGGCCATCTTGAACACTGTGGGCCCACAGTGCATCAGGAACACGGCTCTTTTTCGGTTGTCTAAGATTCCTTGCAAATCGTTGCTTTCCAGGAACATGAGGAATCTGTTGATGTAGGACTCCCAGTCCTCTGTTGCTGGGTTGAATGGTGTGGGTGGCGAGTTGGTTCTGGCCATTTCATCTGCTCGGTTCTCGATGCCATGTGCTCGACTGGTCTCCTCTCTCAGGATCCCACCTTCGTCGCCAGTGTAGTGTTCTCAAAGAATGTGACCGGAGACCAGCGTAACTTCAGCTCTTTTATTTAGTGCAGAAAGTCCGTCTGAACCAGGAGCCGCGGCAGCTCTTTTTATAGAGAGGCTGCTCGCGGCTAGTGGCCAATGATGGCTACTTGTTTTTCCCGCCGCTGAGCTGGCCAATCACAGGTTAGCTGTTTTTGGCCAATCAGCGTCGAGTAGTGAACCAATCAGCTTCCAGTATTTCTCAACCAATAGGAATAGGCTATTTGGAGTATGTTAATATGGAACACAAAGGATTGGTCATTAAAGAACTTCATCACAAACGTGAGTTATGAGGATACCTGATGAACCAATAAATGTTCTTTGTTATGGACAACTTGTTGAGTTATCTCTCTGCATCTGTACAGTTTATAAATCTACCTCTGTACAGGATACAGAAAAGAGCTTGTAGAGGCTGTCAGCAGTGATGCAGAGGACCCCAAGGAACAGGGCTGCTCAACAGGAAAGAGCAGCTGCAGCAGGACATGTGACTCTGGAGTAAGGCTGCAAGGTGATGGTCCCTCTTTTAAGGGATAAAAGCCAGCCCTCAGAGGTGGGATTCTTTGCAGAAGCAAAGAAGTTCTTGCACTTCAAGTCTTGTGGAAGTTTAGACTATCCTGATTTGTGTTTGGAGACTTTTGGTTTTGATTATTTCCTTGCAATTTAATCTAATGTTCTTAGCAGCCTTGCACAACCTTGGCAAGGCTTGTTCTTATCTGGGACAATTAGTTTTTAATACCATTTAATGTGAATGAACGTAATTCACAGAGAAGCATTAAAAAGGTTTTGCTTTTATCTCTGTTTGGTGTTTGTTTGTGAAGCTTGGGTTAGAACAGTAACAAATGTGGGATAGAAAGATAAATAAGTAAAATCAGCTGGCATATATGGCATGGTTTCCAAACTGTGGTGGCTATTTTCACATAACACTAAACTATAAGCAAACCATAGGTTTAGCACAAAGTGTGTATCCAGGAATGGCGTCTTTTCCTCTCCTTATTTTACCTGTCAGTGGCATCTATGCAGCTTTTTGGCTGGATGGAGATTTGAAATTGGGTCCACTTGACTCAAGTATAATGATTTCACTGCATACATCCCATTTACTGGAGAGATAAATCCTCACCAAAGGCATCTCATTTTTATTGCATAACTTCCAGCCTCTCAAAACGTCACTGGTGTTGCCTATTCAGACTTCTAGGGCTTTTAGGGCTTTTGGAACTTAGATCTTGAATTAAAAAAAAAAAGTCCTGTGGTTTTCATGTTGCTAAATTATACAAGGTGTGGTTGCAAAATATCAGCCACTGCCCCAGGGATATTTTCAAGGTGGGATCAAATGTCACAATGGATCAAACAGGCGGGTTGAAGCCCCACCCCCTTTTTTGTGCATCACACATGCAGAGGGATGGAACTGTCATATATATAAAGAGGGGCAGAGCTGTTGTGGCCACCAACTTGACATGCCTGGCGATGCTTCTAGTTGTGCTAGTACCTTTTGACTGGCATCCAGGCAGTGGAGTATTACAGAGAGCTGCTATTTTAATAACTCCACCCCTTAATAAATAGACCATGAATTGTATAGTCTCACCTAATTTATCCAGGCAGTGTTTCCAATTATCTTACATGCTCATGTTTTAACAGAAGAGAATATCTGCAGCTCAGGCTTGAACTATAGAGTCTTTGATGCTTTTGGAAGTTAATTGTGTTCTTGCAGACATTTCATTACCTGATTAGGTAATATTATCAGTGCTACAGGGCCTGTGGTATAGGGTTTGCTCCCTCTCTTTCCATGCCAGGGTTGGTTGGTTTTTTCTTTAATATTATATTGTATTGATTGTGGTATTGTTTTCTGCTTGATTTTTGTCTGGTGCTAATCCCTGCTTATCTCGGTTGCTGAAGAAGATGTATTTTGGTTATTGTGCTGTGTATAACATTTTCCCAATTGTAATGGCTCCAGACATTGGGAACCATAGTCCTACCATACTGTATGATATTTGAGGCAGAAAACTAGATTCTGTAACAGCTTTTTACCATATAGCATCAATATTGTAAATTCTCAAGTCTTTTTTCCACTATATATTGAAGATGGACTGTGATTTTATGCATGTATACATGTATGTGCCATTTAGTAGTAATCTTATAAATTCTCAAGACTCTTTTTTTCCGCTATGTATTCAAGATGGACTGTGATTAATATGTTTGTATGCATGTATGTATACAACTATGTATTTATGTCTTAGTGTCATTTTTGTATAATTTGGCATTTTTGAATGCTGCTGCTATTATATTTGTGACAATAATCACAAAATACAACTAGAGACAGTGAACAAGAACTTTATAATGAAGCTTTGACAAAAGGGAATTCTACTCATGGCAGAAGACATTTCCCCCAGAAAGGCTGGGGTTTATATACAGGTTGAAATATATATACAATCTCTGCCCCTTTCCTGGTTTCACAATCTGTCCAAGCTGTGTATCTCCCTACGCCACACCCATTGCGTAACACTTGTTTCCTTGTCTTTGGAAACTACCCTTGTTCTCATTGCTATGTCTTCCTGTTATGTCTATCAAAGCACAATGGATCATTAACCAGTTCCATTCAGGTCACTATGGCCCAGCATCTCCCACATATATCCTAACGCCAAGAAATACAACCCCCATGTTCCAGCCAAAAACTTGACATTTACTTTAGAATATAACAAGATATAAAACAGTACATGTTTATTAGATATAGGTATATAATTGTCCAATAATCATTTCATAGTTCAAATATCGAAAAAACATGGAATCTCTTCTGTTCTTCATCTTCTCAGGTATAACTTGCAATATATATGTTATTGCCACATATAACAATATTGTTAACAATATTGTTATAGTTATTATTATTACCCTTGGGATGGTGACATTGATGGGTGGTTTTCTTATTTTTGAGAGCAGGTAGATCAGAATTTCATTTTAATGTGTGCCATTGTACATACAGGAAAATGACAATAAAGGTTATTCAATTCAATTCAATCTGGATGAGAAAAGCGCTTTGATTTCCACCCCCCCTCCTCTTCCTTTCTAGAGATCCCTGCAATACAACTGCTTCCCAGTAGCTCTCAGTGGGGAATTGCATCTCAGAGTCTTTATGTGGCCTCACTATCATTCCACAGGTGTGTTACAAGTCATGCACCATGGACCAGGTGAGTTCTCCGGAAATAAGAAGTGAAAAAATAAATCCATTTGATAAAATCAGTCTGAACCTCCTAACCCACTGGATGTGTTAAGGTAATTCCCCGTTAGGAGAATGAGGCATACAGGGAGACGTATTTGAGAATAGTGTTTGAATAATACACACACAGCACACAGATACACTGTACAGTAAATGTAGGTTTTTTACTTTTGATAAAAGTTTAAGCAAAGTTCAATATAAGCACTCCAAGGTCATTCACAGGTAAGATCAGTCAGTTTTCAGTCCAGGGACAATCCAATAAAAAAGTCCAGTGTCAAAAACAGTTCCATATCAGACTTACATCAAATCCATGAATATCAGTCAATTAGAAGGAACGGCAATATTCTCCAACAGAAAGAAAAAGAGACTCAATGAGACTTCTTCTGAGACTAAGACTAAAACAACCCATTTCTGGCTCCATCTTATGGCCATTTGAGTAACCACACCCAATGACATTTTTAGCATTTCCTTAAAGAGGCAGTATTAAAATGTCTATCCTGGTTTATATATTTCCCACCCAAATAGCTGTTAGGTGACTTACATTCCTAACATTATGTCTTTGCTGTGTTCTGTTCATAGACTGTACCTGGCCCAAAGCCACAGATGCCATTCACCTGTGTCAAGGTATGCTACAATGCACTGACTTCCCTGTCAATAGTTTCCCCTCAGTGTTGGCACCAGCAGGGATTCAAGCAATTCCTAGAATTCCTTTCTGTAGCATAAAAGAACCAGATTTAAAAGAACATCCAGGCATGAACAAGGCTTCAAATCATTGTTTAAACCATAAGCCATAACTTACAAGCAAGAAAAGCTGCATTGACATGGCACATTCAGCCCTATTATCAGGGGTGGGATTCTACTGGTTCGGACCAGTTCTATAGAACTGGTTGTTATGATTCTGCAAAGTTCGGAGAACCGGCAAATCGCACCACTGGCCTGAGAACAGAGCTGAACCTTCCTTAGGACTGAAGTTTCTATTTTTCAGTGCAGACTCAGGCAGCAGATTGCAGAAAGGTAGATCTGTGAGTGACTGTGTGATTCTGCAAGCAACTCAATCTGCCTGCCTACTTTGCCTTGTTTTGGGTAAAAGTTGCTCTTTTTTAATAAAAAGATTCAATATTTACATAAATATTTACAATATTTACATACAAGCCATGCCCATCCAGTCACATGACCACCAAGGCACACCCACAAATTAGGGTACACCCACAGAATTGGTTGTTAAGAAATTTGAATCCCACCCCTGCCTATTATGATTGTTGTGTGAATCAAACCACTTAAATATTTCATTCACATTCCCTCTAACCAATGCTTATTACAATTATGACACATGCTAGAGGCATTTCCTAATTCAGATTTCCTTTTAGGATTGGGTCAGATATTGTGGAAGGGTGGATGGCTGGGCCCTGACATTCATTCTTAAATACCAAATGTCATATTCTTATAATTGTAGGGTGAAATTTGAGTTTCTGTGCCTGAGGAATATTTGAAATATTAAATGAAAATTGCACAAGTCATCTTATCTATAATATGCAATTCTGGGCTACAGAATGCAGTTAATTCTGATTGCCTTAAATAATTTACTAACAGTTCTGCAAAATTCATATGAAACATGGTATTTAGGAATGAACGTCCTCAACCAACAATCATTAGTTTAATGACTGTTTGAAGTTACATCGTCACTGAAAAAAGTGACTTATGGCTGTTTTTCAGACTTCTGTCATATCCCCATGGTCCAGAGGTGGTATTCAGCAGGTTCTGACCAGTTCTGGAGAATCGGTTGCGGAAATTTTGAGTAGTTCAGAGAACTGGCAAATCCCACCTCTGACTGGAGAGTTTACAGTATCCTTCCCCTGCCATGCCCATAGAACCGGTAGTAAAAAAAATTTGAATCCCACCACTGCCATGGTTGCATAAAATTTGGACACTCAACAACTGGCATGTATTTATGATAGTTACAGTATCCTGGGATCATGTGATCACTTTTTGCAACCTTCTGATAGGCAAAGTCAATAGGGAAGGCAGATTCATTTAACAATTGGGTTACTAACTTAATAACTGCAGTGTTTCATTTAACAACTGTAGCAAGAAAAGTCATAAAATGGGGCAAAATTCAGTTAACTCTCTTGCTTAGTAATGGAAATTTTGAGCTGAATTGTCATACGTTGAGGACTGAGTTGGTTTGTTTATTTATATTCCACCTGTAATATTTTGATATCAAAGCAGCGAACATGCCTATTACCCTACGTGCCTCCTATTTTCTCCCCAACTACAGCCCTGTGCGGTGAGTTTAGCTGACAGAGAGAGAGTGACTGGTACAAGGTCATCCTGCCAGCTGGGTGATTTTTTTTTAAATGATTTTTTCTTGTTTCAAACTTAATGAGATTAATCAATTTCATCATATTGGGCCATTTTTATTTTTTTTTTAAAAATCATATTTCATTTGTGGGTCCTGTCTTGGACACACTCCTGTCTGTAGATGCCATACTGCTGGTCTTGGCTCACACTCAAAAGGCTTCAGAGACGAGATAGTTGCCTACATTAAAAAAAAAAAAGAAATTGATTAAAATTGGAAAAAAAAGATAACAAGGGAACAGCCAGCCATCTAGAAAAATTAGATGCTTTTTGATCTCCCAGGAAACTACAGTCCCAATTGCGTCATGCAGCCCTGGACAACTGATTTGAGCCCTCAATGCTGTAGAATGCTAATAAACAAATTTTATCTTACAGTGCCAAGTTTAGCCACTTCTGTGGGACTACAGTCGGCAATTCTACATGTGCAAAATATCCCTAAAGGACTGCATTTCAAACTGTGGCTGTATCTGAATCGGACCGACGGATTGCAAGGTCTTGATCAGGGGACTCCCAAGTTGCTGGTAAGTGAAGGTTTCCCCCAATGTTTGTCTTAGTTTTTCCCTGTTGAGATCGTCCTTGCTTAACAACAGCAATTGGAACCAGAATTTCTGTTGCTAAACGATGCGATCATAATGAGGTGTCACATGAACCTCCTCGCTTAACAACAGCAATCTTGGCACTCCCGTTACTATTGTTAAATGAGGCTCACAGGCCTTTAAGCGAGTCCCAGGAAAGTCGCAAACAGGCTGGCAGGCAGGTAAGTGGCTGCTTCTGGTGGGAGAAGGCTCACAATTGTGAGACACTGAGTGGGATTGGGAGTGATTGCTACTGAGTGGGAGGAGAGTGTCAGACCTGCCCCAACTAAGACATTTAAGAAAGAAAGACCCTCGACTCCAACTGGTTGAAGTGATTTTTTTTTTTTTACGAAAGTTAAGTGATTGCAGTAAAAGTTAAGCTAGATCTGAATATTCCCACACAAAGGCTATCATTTTCCCCTTTCTCTGGTCCTTCCCTCTTGATCAGTCCATCAATGCCCAATCAGTGCCCACAACAACACAAGAGCACACAATACATACAAACTCAAGGTAAACCACACCAAACTTGATTGCAGGAAGTACGACTTCAGCAACAGAGTGGTCAATGTCTGGAATATTCTACCTGACTCTGTGATTTCTTCCCCAAACCCCAAAAACTTTAACCTTAGCTTGTCTACTATTGACCTCATCCCCTTCCTAAGAGGTCTATAGGGGCCGTGCATAAGTGCACCAATGTGCCTACCATCCCTGTCCTATTGTTTCTTTTATTTATTCGTATCCATTTCATGTATTCATAACCATGTGAGATGACCCGTAGTCTCTCAAAATAACCCAAAACCCAAAACATGCATTAAAGTCTGGTAATGCCTTCAACTTAACTTCACTGTTTTATTAGGCACAGTTTAAAGTCACAAAAGTAAGTAATGAGGCAAACAGAAAACCAAAACAAACCGCATTGATGAGAGTTCCGAAGCAAGCCAAGATAACTAATCAAAAAACTCCAGGAAAATAACCAAGAAAGGTCCATGGGAAGAACATCAGCAAAGATAAACCTCTTTCAAGGTGAACACTAAATCGACTCTTGCAAATTCTAACTGCGCAGTTGCGAACTTATGTACATAGCTCCCACCTGCAAGCCACGAGGAGGATCATGGTAATCTCCTCTTGAGTAGACCTTGCTTTTCCCTGTTCCTCTCCTCTCTGTGTGACCTAGGATGGATAGGGGATGGGCCTGGATCCTCCTCTGACTGCTCAGCCGGCCTCTGCCCTTCCCCAGTCTCCTCCACCAGCTCTGGAGCCACACTTCCACTCCCTGTTGGCTGTTCCTCCTCTTTCTCAGAGTCAGTCTCCACCAGGGGCATGACACCATGCTTATAATTGTTACCTAATACTTGCTTGACAAATAAAATAAATACATAAATAAATAACTAGTATCCTGGTTTGAAGTTTTGGGAACTGCTTTGATGCTTGATGTCTCTCAATGTAGTTTCACATTCTGTTCCCAGTCCTTTTGTCCTTGGCAGCTGGCTCATTCCAGTTATTGTTAACTTGTCTCCCTGCCCTCTGTTTGTCTTTCCAATTCTCAAGCCTGAACTTTACTTTCCCAAATTCCTTCCCCCCCCCCCCCCGGTGCTTTATGGCAGAATGCCAGCAGAATGAAGAAGCTGAAGATGGCAGAGCTGATAAGTGATGATTGGAGCAACTTGCAACCTTCTCTGCTGGCTCCCCCATTGACTTTACTTACAGGAAGCCGGAAGGCAAGGTCACAAATGCTGATCATGTGACCATGAAATATAGCAACTATCATCGATATGAAGTGGATATCAAGCACCCAGATTGCGATCACATGACTGCAGGGACACTGTGATTGCTGGAAGTCAAAAGTACCACTCGTTCAGTTTCATTGAAACTTTGAATTGTCACTCAACAAGTGCTTGTTAAGTGAGGACTACCTACAATCTCTCATTTACTGTTTTTCCTTGTATGGTTATAAACCTTGCTCATTGTGTTACTGCCTCCAAATGAAAAGCGATATGGAGCTTCAGGGTATCAGATCTCCATGATTTTATTCCCAGCTCAAGGAAAGAATGACTAAAATCAAGGGATTTTCCATCAGTGTTATTAAGAATAACAAGATGTTGCTTCTTTGGTGGAAATCAGAAATGGTTGTTATTTCAGCCTAAAGAAAAAGCAAATGTCAGCCCTATAAAGTAGACCAGACGAAGAAACCAATGCAATCCAGGACTACTTTTATTGTAACAGTGATAAAGTTATCTGTGGACTGTCTCTTTCTGAGGATGCCAGTCCACTCCCATCAGATCAGAAAGGATGGCATGTTCCAGGTTGTTTCTCTTAATTGTTGTCTTCTAGCCATACCTGTGAAGTAGGTCTTGTCCATAGTAGTCTCTGCTCTGTGGAACATCCTTCTTCTTGAAATCAGCAGCCACTCCCCCGAGCTCATTAGTGGCATCCCATTGTAATGAACAAGGACATATATTCAATTTCACAGTTACTAAGTTTGTTGGCCAAGCTGTGACAAAAATAGCCCAGGAATTGATTGAACCCTGGGAAGCTGGCCCATTGTCAATCAACAGGGGTGCTGATTTACCACTAGCTTATCCATTGTTTAGGAGCCAAGAGCACAGTAGCACCAGGAAGCAACAACGGCCATCAACACACCAATTAACAACTAAAAGCCACACAAAACTAGGCACCGCATAAAATACATATAACAGCCCAGTGCACACATTTTGGGGAGAGAAAAATTCCCTGAGGATGGGCTCCAGCATGAATCTGAAAGCTTGGAAAACTAAACCCGGCAACCTACCCAGATTGGATCATGCAACATTATCCTGAGACATACATATATGCCTTCATTCGCTCACCTTTCCTTTTAAGGCCTTAAAAAGTTGTTTTCCCCTCTAGATATTAGGATAAAGTGAAGCTGGAGCCCAGCGATTGTGATATTTATATATTGGGGTGTTGTGATGACCCAGGGTGGGATACAAAACAAACACAGTCACAGAAAACAGGTGAAGCCCCTTTTATTCCTTCACTTTGCTTCCAAGCTCCAAATATCCTTGACGGAAGACAAAAAATTCCCATACAAAAAGTTACAAGAAGGAGGGAAAAAGGAACACAAACCAAGCAAGGTAATGGTTGGTAGGATGTCCACAGATAACACACACTGGGAAAGATGCCAAACTCAGAGACAAACCATAAACTAGACATATTTCCACGCTTTGTTTCCAGCATTCACCCATATGCAGGTCCTTAAGACAAGATCCCACTGGCCGATGGATGCATAACGTATGCATAAAGGACACAGCGGATGAGCAAAATTTCGGGGGTGGCTCCATCCGTTGTCATCCGCTCTCAAAAGTGGCAAAAGTTTGCATAAACAGAATGGAAAAGAACGGAAAGGAACGGACGGGGGTATTATGTAGCAAGGATGTTAAGCGGATGTTCGTAGGAAGCCTAGCGGATGACAGCGGATGGAAGTGGATGACACATCCGAAGGGCTTCCGGGGGAGAATTGCGAAGTGGATGCATAGCGGAAAGAGCAGATGCGTAGTGGATGACGCGGATGCATCACGGACACCTATAGGATGCATAGCGGATGCATAGCGGATGCAAAGCATTCACTGCGCATGCGGGGAGTATGAATTGCGTCAGCTCCGCAGATATAAAAGGATGCAGCTTGCAAGCAGTCAGCATTCAGAGGAAAGACATGCTGCCACAGACATCTTCGAATAACACCATGGTTCGTCAGTCAGGGAAGAAGAGAAAGCCTGTGCCTACTCCTGCCAGCCCTGGCAAGAAGGACAGAACCACCATCCCACCCCCTGGCACTGACTCTGAAGCTGCTGGTGCTTCTGCTGCTGCTGCTGCTGCTACTGCTGCTGCTGTGGTGGACCAGCCCCAAGGCCCTCAAAGCCCTGCTGCTGAAGGCCCTGCTGCTCAAGCCCCTGCCAGAGGGAGGAAGAGGCAAGGGAAGCAGAAGGGAGAGAGGAAACAGTACACCGTTTCTGAGGACCATGAGGATGAGGTGCTGGAATGGCTGAGGGAGAACGAGTACCTCTGGAGAAAGGGCCACAGACTCTATCGGGACACCAAGAAGAAGCAGGAAGCTTGGAGAGACAAGGCAGAGAGCCTGGGGTACACTGCAGAAGTACTCCTAGGATGGTGGAAGCACATGCACACCTGGTATGGCAAGCTACACCTCAAGAAATCCGGGCAGGCCGCTGTCAAGCTCACTGACCGGGAGATGTACATCATGGCCAAGTGCAGCTTCCTGGAGGGTGAGGTCCGCCACCGAGGAGCAGCCCCTCTGTCAACCCTCTCCCTCAGAAAGCCCACAGACAGCTACTCCTCTTCCATCCAGGAGACAGCTACCGTGTCCAGGCAGGTGTTTTTGGAGGGCCCCATGGCAGAGACACCCCCGACAGCTGCACTCCCCATGCCAGAAGACATGGAGAATCCCCTGTCACAAATGGAGGAAGAAGCGGCAGCCACCAGAGACCAACCCACCCCCACCCCCAGCTCCACCTCCACAGAAAGCAGGCAGAGAGGCAGACTGGAGGGCCAAAGCCACACTGTCCTGTTGGAGATCAGGGACACAATCAAAACCAGCACAGTTCTTCTCTCTCAGCTGGTCCACAGTGACATACCATCCTTGAACTGGAAGCCCTTCATCACCGACGTGAGCCAGACCCTCATGGACCAGTACCAGGTGATGAAGCAGAAAATAACAGCACTTCTGCACAACCCTCCAGGCCCAGCTGAACCTGCTCCGACCCAGTCCAGGTCTGCTCCTCCACCCCAGGCGATGTCACAGCCCTTCCACGGCTTTCAACAGCCCCTCACCTACCAAGGCTACGAGTACCAGGACTTCCCACAGCAGAGGCAGACCTTCCCAGTCCAGGCCCAGGTTCATCACACGCCACAGACGCCTCACCTCACCCAGCTGCAGACCAGACAGCCCCACTATACTCCTCCTTCCTCCACCCCACAGCCAAGCCCCTCAACGGATAAGCTGTCTTCAGTCTTAGGCCTGACATCCCAGGTCCTTGATGAAGGGCCTCTCAACCTCACAGGACTGAGTCAGCTCTCTGAGAGCTTCCTGAACACACCATCCCCTGTTGTACTCTTGGAGCCAAGCACCCCAATGGCGCCTCAGACCAGCACTCAAGCCACACACCCCTCCACAGTCCCTGGCCCCTTTACATCTGAGACCATGGACATGCCTCAGAGTGACTGAGAATAGTGCCAGAGACTGAGTTGTTACCTGTTCACTTTATCTTTGCTGGACACTTTCCTTGGTTCATTTTGCTTTTTTAATAAAGTCATACAGTTTACTTAAGACAGTTATTATTAAAGGTTATCTTTGCTTCACACATTTGGTTCATTTTATTTACTAAATAAAGTGTTGGTAAAAACTTTGAAAAAATGGATGGGTAACGATAGTTGTGGGATAGGTAAGGATAGCTGTGGGATAGGTAAGGATAGTTGTGGGATGGGTAAGGATAGCTGTGGGATAGATAAACCTCCAGTGCAAGCATAGTGGGACTGTATGGTCCACCCTCCCAGCTGCCACACATATGGCCCTTTTTTATCAATAACAATTTATTCATTGATCAACACATTTCAAAATAAACAAAGCTCTTTATTAATGCCCTATTCATTGTAGGACCACTCAACATACATGGCACAATCTCATCAGTGTTATGAGACAGGCTCAAGGAAGCATCCATTAACCATCTATCATCCTGTCTTGCCACTCCACTGCTCCAGCTGGGGAGATGCACCAGTGTTTCAGGAGGTTGTGCTGCTTCTTCCCTTCATGTGAAGCTCTGTTGGGGCCTTGTACATCCACAGTGTCGATCAGGTTTTGTCCTTGCCTCCATTCACCAGGCTCCATGTCCCCATTCCCTTGTTGACAGTCCACAAGCCTGTTCTGCAATACTGGGTAGCGGGTGCGCACGAGATAGTGCAGGATGAAGCAAGCTTCCACGATGCTCCTCACAGTCTGTGGGTGATGCTGCATGGTGGTGAGAAGTACCTGGAACCTGTTGGCCAGGATGCCAAAGGCGTTCTCCACCACCCGCCTTGCCCTGGACAGCCTGTAGTTGAAGATCCTCTCTTCACGGGTGAGGAGTCTGGAGGTGTAGGGCTTCATGAGGTAGGTTCTGAGGGAGAAGGCATCATCACCCACGATGGAGTAGGGCACATCTTGTGTGTCATTGGGTAGGGGGTCTGGATCTGGAAAACCCATGATGAGGTTGCATTCCAGCCCATCCTTGAGGTCACTGCCGTTGTATACCTGGCTATCTGAAGCTGACCCGTTGCCTGAAGCATCAATGTAGATGAACTTGTAGTCAGCATCAACCATGGCAAAGAGGATGATACTGAAGAAGCCCTTGTAGTTGTAATAAGTGGACCCTGAGTTGGCTGGAGCTTTGCAGGCCACGTGCTTCCCATCTATGGCTCCAACGGTGTGGGGAAAGTTCCACCTCTGATACCACTGTTCTGCAACTTTCCTCCTGCCTTCTTCAGTTGTGGGACACTGGAGGAGCTTCTCCACGTATTCTTCGATGATGGCCTGCACCACTTCTCTGACCAGTTTGCTGATGCTGTTGTGTGGCACCCTCCAGGCATACTGCATGTTTCTGTATGTGGTTCCAGAGGCCAGGTGGCACAGAGTCAGTGCCACCTTTAGTCCAGGGTCCAGGTTGGGATGGAAGTTGGTGCTTGGCTTGGTCAACCTGGGTCTCAGACGCTCTACAATTTCATCAAACATGGCTGGTGGCATCCTCATGAAGTGCTGGAATGCACAAGGGTCTTCATTCCTCAGCTCCACCATCAGCTTGTCATACAGTCCAAACTCTACTCTTCTCCTGATCCATCGTCGGACCCACACAGCTCTTGAACGTCTCCTTCTTCTCCTTGCGTAGAAAAGGTGAAACAGTCTGAACAGGGCTTGGTTCTGGTGTTGAATGATCGCAGCTACCATAAGGACTGTGTTATGATCCATGGTGGAGATACCATAAGGACTGTGTTATGATCCATGGTGGAGATCAATGGATGATGTGGAAGAGCAAGACTAAGGGTGAAGAGGTCTGTACACCACGGCTGCTGGACTCATACTGAGATCCAGGTGATTTCCTCCCCCTTTTTATAGAAAATATCGGTTTTCCGCTAGGTGTCCTTCCACATACTCTAGGCATACTCCAGACTTCCTAAATATCCGAGATACATCCCATATACAAACGTTTTGTCCGTTTTAATGCTTTATATACGAGATGCATCCGCTTACATCCTTTCTATTTCCATGCTACTAATGCTGTGTGGACGTTCCGTGTACCTTTCGCTTCCTCGCTCTTTCCGTTTTCAGCTGCAGCGGATGTGAGTTGTGAGGATGTCCAGAGGATGCCGAGAGGATACAGTGGACGTGTAATGGATGACAATGGACATAGAACATTTGTTGCCCGTATGTGTCGCGGATGTACATCGTACGCGGCGGAAAGTTCATCCATTCAAAAAGTTTTGTGCAGCTCAAAATTTCTTGTGTGGATGAAATCTCAGTGGACGGATGCTCGATGGATAGAGTGTATGAAACACCTATGCAGTGAGTACACAATGGATGCATCACGTTTTCCAACGGATGGCAAGCTTTTTTGTCCGTTTTACATCCTATTTGCATTCATTGGTGCAGTGGGACATGGGCTTTACTCTCATTCAGTTGTCACAGCTGCAGCCCATGAAGAGGATCAAGGCCCTCTTCTCCCAAGTAGGCCACGTCTCTCCCTTATTCTCTCCTCCCTGCATGTCCTAGGATGGATAGGGGATGAGCCTGGGTCCTCCTGACTGCTCAGCTGGCCTCTGCCCTTCCCCAGCCTCCTCCACCACCTCTGAAGCCACACTTCCACTCCCTGTCAGCTGTTCCTCCTCTCCCTCAGAGTCAGTCTCCACCAGGGTCATGACAGGTGGTTTTTGGGGGGGAGTTTTTTGGGGAGTTGCTAGAAGATGTTCCTTGGATACTAATTTTTCTTTTATGTTTTTTAATCCTTGTTGGTGTGAGCTGCCCAGAATTATGGAATATAGGATGGATGGATACATATGCATTGGAAATAAATAAATAAAATTATAATTTTAGACAAGATGGGTGGCATATAAATGTAATAAATAAAATAAAAACAAACACATTAGGGAATCTTAGCATCCTGAAAACATCTGTGAAGTAGCAGACCCTGATTTACTCACAGTTTTCTATCTCCCTCTAACCTAGACTGAATCGGAGAATGTGAGTTTACCAATCTCGCAGGTGTTTCCTTGTCTCTGCTTTCAGGTAAGAACAATGCTTCACAAGATCTCTCCCATACTTCTTTAGGCCACCTGCCCAAAGTTTAATCTGTCAGAACTGCTGCCTGCAACTGCAGAGAAGGTAACAGAGAGCAAGATTAAGGCAGAGTTACAGTTAGGATATTTTAGCCCATTTTCTCACCTGGCTACAACTTTTCTAGAGATGGAAAGATCGAGTTCCTGTGGAAGGTTGGTTTCTTAGGTAGAAATGCATGGCTTTGGAGTGTTGCCAGAGGACTCACCGAGGAGGGGCAGGAAATTCCAAGATGAGAACTGTAGAGTATTGTTTTTACCCCTGACCAGCAGAAATCTAGGAGCTCTTGGATTATTTTAAATTTGGGAGGGACGAACTGTAGTCCCCAGATGGAATCAGGCCTGCAAGGATATAATTTGTGACTCTTCCTGACCATGCCAGGATTCACTGTAGTGTAAATGCACCAGTGAAATTGTAAATCTCCCATAGGTATAGATTAAAAAAAAAAAAACAATTCTATCTTTACCAAAATGGTCCCATTATTATCTTAGCATCATTGTCTCACCTATTCCAGCATCAGACTGTTAAAAATTTAGAGCAAGCCCCCTTCATCAAAATGTGATCTATCCCTATTCTAACAGTGCCTGATTTATACCATTTAAACCATTTTAAACCAGCTCTGGTGTCCTGGAGGTGGAACTCTTACCTCACAATCAGAAGGCTGTGAGTTCAATCCTAGGTAGAAGCTAATATTTGGAATAGACTCTCCTGCTCGGACAGGGGTGCAATTTGAATTTTTTAACAACTGGTTCTGTGGGCGTGGCTTAGTTAGTGGGTGTGGCTTGGTGGTCATGTGACTGGCTGGACGTGGCCAACTCAATATCACTCACATTGAGGCACGCATCTCCTCGCCTGACCTCTCATGACTATGGGGATGCTGCAATAGTCGTAAGTGTGAAAAATGGTCATAAGTCACTTTTTCCAGTGCCATTGTAACTTTGAATGGTCACTCCACACAAGCAAAGTACCAGCAAAGGAGGGAAAAATAACACTGAGACAGGAAGTCTAGTCCTGCCAGGAATGTAATAAGGGTTAATGGAGAGGCAGTTTCTGTAAGCAACACCAGAATGTTTCCTTCTTGCCTCCCTTACAGGATTAGGCCAGTAATTTCTTCTAACAACCGGTTCTCCGAACTGCTTAGAATGTTAACAACCACTTCTAACGAATAGGTGCGAACTGGTAGAATCCCACCCCTGGGGTTGGACTAGATGACCTCCAAGTTAGTTCCCTTCCAACTCTGTTATTCTATGAACACTTGATTTCCTCAAAGAGCCTGGTGTACTTAATAAAACAGTTCTTTGAGAAAGCTGTGCATCTCGGAGTGCTGAATTGGTTGGGTTCATCAGTTGGAACCTTGACCCAAGGACTGATTTCTAAGTTATCTGTAATAAATAAGTTTTGAAAGATGGCAGCACCTGGCCAGCCTGATCTGGAGAATCTAGCTAGTACTGAAATGGGAATTTAGGAAGCTTTTTCATGGTTGTAGACTTGTCTGGGACATTAAAGAAGCTTCCCAGAACAAGGCCACAATACTCATACTATGACCAAAAAGTACTGTACAGAAGTGCCTGTCAGAGGACCAAGAGTTGAGCTTGACTGGATGATCTGATTTGTTCCAAATGGGAGGGTAGCTTCAGATGACCCCAGACATCATCTGTGAGCTATTTCATGTTTGCAGCAATTCTCAGATAAATTTTCCTCTTTTCTATGTCAGACTTTATCTTTTGGGCTTAGTGTGCAATTGAAATGGGATCTATGGCAATCTCCAATATACACTGATGATGCATATCATAAACCATTCCTATGCCTGTTTCCGAGTTGCCATAAGAAGGAGGGGGGGAAAGGCCTGAGGGAGCAGTGGGGCAGATGTAGGCCAGAAGCACATTCCACGCTTATCTTGTGGAGATTGTAGCTTAGGCTACTGGATCTTCTATCCATGAAAAATCCTTCATTAGAGAGTGTCCATGAACATGTTTC
Organism: Laticauda colubrina; assembly: GCA_015471245.1. Lineage (NCBI taxonomy): Eukaryota > Metazoa > Chordata > Lepidosauria > Squamata > Elapidae > Laticauda > Laticauda colubrina. Next base: position 2,006,533 of record BLBF01000003.1, read on the forward strand.
ATTGGAGAATCTGATTTATGACATATCCAGGGGGGTGGGGGGAAACAGGGTCATAGGTGATAGTGAATTACGTGTCTCAGAGTTGGCTTCATACGTTAATGCTGGACATCTTGCTTCTAATAAATCTTTTGGATTCCTTTGAAGCTTGGCTCGAGACTCACTATTTAATTAGGGCAAAACCCTGCCACACATGATTATATCGCGTTACCCACTGCCAGATAAGTCTTTTCAGAATAGTGACATCAAACGCCCTGTGTCATGACTGGACTATTGCCATCCTTAACCAGCTGTTAATTCATGGAGGATGGGAGGGCAGGATAGGCCCCTCCCTCCCAGGACCATCCATAGGGGGGTTTCAAAATAGTCAAGATGGTGGCTGCAACTATGCAACTGAGGTGCAGGACATACCTATACAGTCTTCTTTGTGCCAGTCCGATGTATAAACAGACCGAATCAAATCGGTCCACAAGTTCACATGAGAGTCCCTACACTGGATTGGGTCATGTGGCTTTAAAAAATGAGACCACAAGCCAGAATTGATTCTAGACAACTGGTGATGGAAAAGGTAGAGAAGATTGTTGTAGCTGTGGGTACAAGGGGCTTTGCTTCTCTTTGAAGTTACCTAACCTTGTTATTCCTCTCAGAGGTTGATTTTGCAGAAGTATAAAAATCAGATGGATGGATGGATGGATGGATAGATAGATAGATAGATAGATAGATAGATAGATAGATAGATAGGGAATGTCTTTAAGGCCACCTCTCTCCCCCTCCTTATCCTCTCAAATATTGTGTTCATAGGTCTGGCCGAAGATTGAAGACCAAGCTGACACACCTCGAACTCATCTCTGTCCCTTTGCAAATGGTATGAAAATGCCATTTCATTCCATTTTTAAGGCAGATAACTATTGGCTAAAATAAAAGTGAATATATGCATATATGGGGGAATGAGCTCGCTGGGAAGATGGGATCCCTTTGATGGAAGTGTCCTAAAGGTGCTTTTTCAGGAGGCAACTGGGCTTCTTTGCTTTTTTTTTTCTTTGAAGACGTTTTGCTTCTCATCCAAAAAGCTTCTTCAACTGTGACTGGATAGTGGGGAATGGAAAGATTTATATTCCTTGCAGACAGCTGGCCATCTTTAACTATTGACTTAGCTATGCAATTTGGGATGAACACCTTTTGAATGGTGTGGGTGTATGAATGGATTTCCAGAAAATTTGCAGACTTCAGGAACCAGGAGCACGACCTCGATGACCCTGAGGACACAGATAAACCTCCAACTGCTTCAAGGACCCTCGAAAAGAATGCAAATGACCAGCTGTCTGCAAGGAACATTCCCATTCCCCACCATCCAGTCAGAGCTGAAGAAGCTTCTTGGACGAGAAGAGAAAAAAACAAAGTTTTTTCAAAGAAAAAAACCAAGAAAGTCCAATTCAGCAGTGGGATCCTCTCTGTTCCATTACCAGTTCAATTATCATGTGCATGCGCATCTAATGCATGCACGCAGCTTTCCACACACCAGCTGAGGCCTGCAGTGGCAATCAGCTGAGAGGAGAAAAAAGAGAAAAGTGCAGAGGGGGTGGGAGGGCTGATCCTGCACTTTTCTCTTCTTTTTCCTCTCAGCTGATCGTCAGAGCTTTTTCTACACCGGCCCAAACCAGCAGCATACCACCACTGGTCCAGTTGCCTCCCGAAAAAGCATCTTCAGGATAATCATGACCTAACCATGGATGACTGAAAATTGCTACAGACTTTGTTAGAAGTGCAACCTCTCATTTCAGACCAAGCAGCTTTGGCCAGGGCCTGGGCACACAGCCGCTTGGAAGTTCACACTTCTCGTGGAAGTTTGAGCTGCTTGGTTTCTGCTCCATGTGACCTGCAAGGAGAGCTGGTTCCCTGCTGGCGGATGGAAGAGCTTGCCTGCCACCCTCTGCATCCCCACCTGCATCTGGTCCTCATTCCAAATGTGAGTAAAGAGAGCAAAAAAGAGGGAGGGGAAAGAGAAATGTCAAACAGGAGATGAAGAACAAGTCTTATGTCAGTATGCTGTCACTGCCAGGTTAAAGGGATTCTGGTAAAAATTCCCACTAAGAATTGCAAAATACAAACCTGTTGCAATGTTTTCTCTCTTCCCTCCCCAATTCCTTTCTTTTTTTTCTTCTTTTTTTTGTTTTTTCTCCCATTTTTGCACTAAGTAGCAGTTTTTCTTTCCTTCCTTCTTTCTTCCTTCCTTCCTTTCTCCCTCCCTCCTCCTTTCTGTCTTCCTTCCTTCCTTCCTTCCTTCCTTCCTTCCTTCCTTCCTTCCTTCCTTCCTTCCTTCTCTTTTAGAAGTCTGAGGGCCCTGTTGAGATATGATGCATCTGACATCTTCATTTTTCCAGAAGACCTCTAGATGGAAGAGGTTCATAGGTGGAAGAGATGCCATGTCTAAGAGTTTGTGCCACTGAAAAGTTTTAGTGCACTCCCTCTAAACTATGCAACTATATTTTTGTGATGGAAACAATTGGAATAATCATATTTAAATGTTAAATATGGTATACAGGAGTTATTATTATTATTATTATTATTATTATTATTATTATTATTATTATTGTTGTTGTTGTTGTTGTTGTTGTTGTTGTTGTTATTATTATTATTATTATTATTATTATTATTATTATTATTATTATTATTCCCTCCCCCCTCACTTTTTAAGATGCATTTTTGTCAACTCAATCCAGTGAATTTATTTAATACTCCTATTCCCACACACACACAACAGCAACCTTGTGAGGTAGACTGAACTTAGAGAGAACCCAAAGTCTCCCAGATGGCTTTCTGTCCATGTCAGGACTAAAACTCAGTCTCCTGGTTTCTAGGCCTCACCTTAACTACTACACCATGCTGGTTCAATTCCAAATATATCAATTCAATTTAATTAATTTAGGATCCAATCTGGGTTGGTCACTGGGATCAGAGGTTTTCTCTTCTGAACTTTCAGACTCGTGCTGAACCCCATGTTAGGGGAACTTGAAGTCTAGGGAGAAGTTTCCTGAAGATGGGTGCCAGCATGAGTCCAAAAGCTTGGAAGACAAAAGCTGTGGTCCCAGTGACTGGCCCAGATTGGATCCCACAACATTATCCTGGGACACCTATATTCATCTTCATTCTATTAATTAATTTAAATATTCCAACTCTATTTCATTAATTCAATGTAATGTTGATACTAATTGATTACAGATTAATCAATTGGTAGGATTTTGTTGCTGTTCTTGTCCTACACACTTCTTTGTCTCAGTATTGTCTCTTTTTGAAGTTTAACCCTCTGTTGCTTTACCTCCTCACACATACATTCATCCATCCATCCATCCATTCATCAGGCTGGGCTAAGGGACATACTTATCCTTTGACACTGCATTCCTGTCTTAGAATAAGCAACCTTTGGTTTTTGATGCCTGAAGGATTTGCCAAAGGGCTAGATGCTAGGTTTGTAAGCATTTCATTGGAGACTTTAGGTGTAGCTAGCAATAGCACTTAGCATAGCACTTAGACTTATATCCTGCTTCAAAGTACTTTCCAGCCTTCTCTAAGCAGTTTACAGGGTCAGCCTATTTCCCCCAACAAGCTGGATCTTCATTTTATCCACCTTGGAAGGATGAAAGGCTGAGTCAACCTTGAGCTGATGAGACCCAAACTGCCAAATTGCAGGCAGCCAGTGATCAGCAGAAGTAGCCTGCAGTACTGCATTCTAACCATCACACCACCACAGCCCAGTTTGATGAATGGATGGATGAATGAATGTGTGAGGAGGTCAAGCACCAAAGGGATAAACTTCAAAAAGAGACAATACTAAGATAAAGAAGTGTGTAGGACAAGAACAGCTCCTTGCAGTCAGGGGAGAGTTGTATTTTGTGCAGGAGCAAAGGGGGCAGACCTACAGTACGCAGGGCTTACTTACTTACAAGCAATGGGCTTGCTTGTAACAGAATTGATTTTCTCAATTTTCATAGGAACCACAAGAGTTCCCAAGAATGAGACCTCATCCTAACCTCTGTGTGCAGGTAGGAACAGAAAAATCAAGAAAAAATGGGCAACCATACTTTAAGTTTCCAAGGATCCTCCACAGGGCTGGATTATTTTACGAGACATCAAAAGTCAAAAAGAGATTCTCTTATTGCTCCAAAATGGAGTTCAGACTGATTAATAGTGGGGAGGGGGAGGACTTCTGTTCTATATGTAAAGTGGGTGACTCCAAATCTGCAAACCTGATTGGTCAAATAAACTAAGCATTGGATTGGTTCACTAGAAACCAATCCAAAGAGCTGCTGAAAGGCGGCAAATTTAAGCAACTGCCATTGGCTACAAGCAGGCAAGCCAGCCTGTATAAAAGGCTGGCCTTGGCTTCAGCCAAGTGTTCCTATTTACTGACTAGTTAAGAATAAAGTATTTGTTGTTGGAACCCGGTCTACCTCGTGTGTTTTCTGAACAAAACACTGGCGACGAGGATGGGATCGTCCTAAACGAAAAACCTGCACGCGGTGATAAAAAGTCCAGATAACAACCAAGATGCCTGGAAACAACGCACCGCCCGCACCCTTCAATCCCAACGAAGAGGATTGGGATTCCTATGCTGATCGCTTCCAAATGTATTTGGAGAGCAATGAAATGGAAGACATTTCAGAGCAACGCAAGAGAGCTGTGTTCCTGACTCACTGCGGGCCAACGGTTTTCAAGATGGCAAAGGCCCTTGCGAAGCCCCGAGACGTTAAACAACTAACATGGCCAGAATTGCAAAGAATCCTCAAGGCACACTACGCTCCGATGGTGTCAAACTTAATAAAGCAACACGAATTTTACCGCAGAGACCAGAGAGAGGGAGAGACCGTCACCGATTTCATTGCTGCCCTTAGACAACTAGGGGGTGAGTGTGATTTCCTGAACATTGACGAAGCGATGAGGGATCGCGTGGTGTTGGGTCTGAGAGACTCGACCGCACAGAGTAAATTACTCAACAAGCCCAACATCACCGTGACCGAAGACATCGCGGAAGCCACAGCCACTGAAGCCGCGAAAAAATCTGCCATAGCCATGAAAAAGATGAACACACACAGCGAAGAAACAAACCCAACCAAAGACAGAAAGCAGCCTGCCACCGCAACCCACTACGAAGAGTCTGGTGAAACATTCGAATCGAGCAAAGAAGACGACGAGATCCACCGTTTGCTCACGAACAGAAAAGAGCGCGAAAGAAGGAATTGGTGGGAGTGCGCTGGCTGCGGAGGAAAGCATTCCCAAGCCGAATGCAGATTTCTCGATGCCATCTGCCGGCATTGCAAAAAACGAGAGCACATCGAGAAAGTCTGCAGGAACAAAAAAAGCTACAGCCCAACGAGACGCAGAAATTCCCCAACACGAGCTGAGCCTAAACGAGCTGAGAGAAAGTGGCAACAAGAGAAGCGAGCCAATACACACCAAACTGTCACTATAAAGAGCGCTCAGACGGGAAGCGGGAAGAAAGTTAAAGTCATTGTAAAAATCGAAGGAAAACACTGCAAGATGGAAGTGGACTCGGGGTCCCTCCTCTCCATGGTATCATGGGACACAATAAAACAGCTAGTCCCAGGTATCAAACCCAAAGAATTACAGAAGCAGCACCTAACTCTCAAGGACTACCAGGGAAACCAAATCCCTGTAGTCGGCATGGGACATTTCCGAGTCGCCTACAAACAACACATCAAGGTGCTACCGCTGACCATAGTCGACCGAAACAGACCAAGCCTCCTGGGCATCGAATGGTTCACGCCATTGGGCATCGGGATGACCGGGATTGATTGAGTGACTACAACTGGCTGGGAAGACGACCTCATTCGAGAATTCCAGGACGTTTTTGACGGCTCACTTGGCATGTATTGGGGAAATCCCATTTCTTTCAGTCTAAACCCCCAAATAGCCCCACGAAGAATAAAAGCCAGGCGAGTTCCTTTTGCACTAAAGGCAAAAATAGAGGAACAGCTGGACAAATTAATAGCCCAAGGGGTGTTAGAACCTGTGGACCATGCCAAGTGGGAAACACCTATAGTCACACCGGTCAAACCCGACGGGTCCGTTAGAATCTGTGGTGACTATAAGGCTACCCTGAACCATGCATTACAACCAAGCGCATACCCGGTACCTGTAGTCCAGCATTTGCTTCACTCCCTGGGAAAAGGAAAAGTTTTTGCTAAACTTGACTTAGCACAAGCCTATCAACAGCTCCCAGTGGACCCAGAAACTGCTGAAGCACAGACTATAGTCACACATAAGGGCGCATTCAAATGTCACCGACTCCAATTTGGAGTGAGTGGCCCCAGGTGTCTTCCAGAGTCTAATGGAACGCCTCCTAAATGGCATACAAGGAGTCGTACCATATTTCGACGACGTCCTGATCTCAGCCAAAGATGAAACCCAATTAAAAAACAGACTCAAAGAAGTACTAACTAAGTTCAGAGAATCTGGCCTCAAAGTAAAAAGAGAAAAGTGTTGCCTAATTAAGAATAGCGTCGAATTCCTGGGCTATTTAATAGACGGAGAGGGTATACATCCTACAGACAAAAAGATTAAAGCGATTAAAAACGCACCAGAACCAAAAAACAAGAGCGAATTACAAGCCTTTTTAGGACTAATTAACTTCTATAATGTATTCCTGCCAAATAAGGCCACTATAGCAGAACCATTGCACCGTCTTTTAGACAAAAAAGCAATTTGGACTTGGGGTTACAGAGAAAAGCAAGCCTTCCAAAAAATTAAAGGTTTGCTAACATCCTCAAACGTTCTCATTCAATTTAGCAACACACTGCCCTTAAGAGTGACCTGCGACGCCTCCCCGTTCGGAGTAGGTGCCATCCTAAGCCACCAACTACCTGATGGCAGAGAAGCGCCCGTCGCATATTATTCGAGGACTTTATCTAAAACCGAGCGGAATTACAGCCAATTGGACAGAGAGGCACTAGCAATTGTCGCAGGAGTAAAACGTTTCCACGAGTACCTATACAGGCGGACTTTTCAAATTATAACAGACCACAAACCGCTAATAGGAATTTTGGCGGGAAACAAACCTACACCAAATATCCTCTCCCCAAGAATGACGAGATGGTCAGAGTTCCTAGCAGCCTACTCATACACTCTGACACACCAACTGGGGAAACAGATTTCACACGCGGACGCTTTAAGCAGAGCACCCTTGCCAGCGACTGAAGAAGACCCGGCACCAGCGATGACAGCACTACAAATAGAGACTTGCCCCGATCTACCCATATCAGCATATGATGTTGCCAGAGCCACCGCAAAAGACTCTTTGACTGCCCGTGTTCTTAACTGGGTAGGTAAAGGCTGGCCGGAAAATAAAAAAACTGAAAACTTTAAACCTTTCCGGACCAGACAAACCGAACTTTCTATTCAAAAAGGTTGTTTACTGTGGGGTGATCGGGTGGTTATTCCTAACAAACTACAACCTAGGGTACTTAGTATGCTACACGAAGGTCACCCGGGGATTGTAAAAATGAAAAGCCTTGCTAGAAGTTATGTCTGGTGGCCGGGTATTGATAGGGACATAGAATACTGGGTAACCTCGTGTAACAAATGTCAAAAAATTAGACCATCCCCACCCAAAGCACCCATTAGAGATTGGGAAATTCCACGGGGCCCCTGGTCACGAATCCACATCGATTTCGCTGGTCCAATTAAAGGACATACCTTTCTGATTGTTGTGGACGCCTATTCTAACTGGTTAGAAGTAAAAATTATGCCATCAACAACAACTGAATTAGTAATAAAACAACTGGACAGCCTTTTTGCCACCCATGGCATTCCGGACGTCCTCGTGTCCGATAATGGACCACAACTAACCAGCCTACACTTTGAACAATACCTAGCCTCCCTAGGTATTAGACATGCCCTAACCGCGCCGGGCCATCCGGCTGCAAACGGTAGGGCAGAGAGAATGGTCCGATTTACAAAGGAAGGGTTAGAAAAAATGGACACTGGAGATGTACAGCAAAAAATTAACCGATTGCTCACACTCCAGCACATAACACCCAGTACCACAACCAACAAGTCCCCAGCAGAGCTACTCATGGGGAGAAAACTAAGGTCACACCTTGATAGACTGCACCCAGAATTCACGCCAGAAAACCCCCCCGACTCCTCTACACGGTTTAGAAAATTTGGAATTGGCGATTTAGTCTACGCCAAAAACTTCACTGGGGACCCAGCATGGCTACCAGGACAAATTACCCAAATAACAGGCCCCAAATCCTACCGGTTGACAGTAGATGATGGCAGGGAATGGAAGCGGCACATAGACCAGCTTCGATCCCGAAATATAGAAAGAACCACAGACATACAACCATTCGTCGAAAAAACCGACAAATTGCCAACTAAGGTGGGGGGGGGGGGAATCGCAAGAATTAAATAAAGTACCGTTAAAAAATAAAACACATGAAACACATGAACAAAAAGAGCAAATAAAAGACTCACTGTTTGGAGAGACTTGCGTGAAGAGCCCATCGGAAGGGGCCAGCCAGGCCAGCTCGACCTGCCCGGAGGAAACGGGAGGGAGCGGCAAAACCGTCAGCCTAAGAAACTCAGGCGGCGGTAAAATGGCTGACTCACCCTTCCAGACGGTTCCAGGGAGAAGAACGGACGACACAGCAGCCCCATCCGAACCGGTCGAAGTCTTCACTAAGAATGAACCGCGCAAGTCAAGTTGAGTCCGGAAAAGCCCCACCTACCTGCGAGACTACGTCACCACGTAGGACTGAACTAAGAGGGGAGGGGTGTTCTATATGTAAATTGGGTGACTCCAAATCTGCAAACCTGATTGGTCAAATAAACTAAACATTGGATTGGTTCACTAGGAACCAATCCAAAGAGCTGCTAAAAGGCGGCAAATTTAAGCAACTGCCATTGGCTGCAAGCAGGCAAGCCAGCCTGTATAAAAGGCTGGCCTCGGCTTCAGCCAAGTGTTCCTATTTACTGACTAGTTAAGAATAAAGTATTTGTTGTTGGAACCCGGTCTGCCTCGTGTGTTTTCCGAACAAAACAACTTCAGTGACTTTTTACTTCTTGGAACTGCTGTTGTGATTTTACTGAGCTTCATCCACCATGTGTAGCTAGATCTATCTCTTAGATCACGGTTAACAACTTTGGCAATTTCAAGATGGCTGGAGGGCTGGGGAATTCTTGGAGTTGAAGTTCACACATTTTAAAGTTGCCAAGGTTGAAAAACCCTTGTCTAGATGCATAAGGTGAAACTGCCTACTGTTTCCCAAGCAAATGCCTAAGTCACATAAAATAACCATCACCACTTGAGAATCTGTTTTACCAGCTTGCAGCAAAATCACATCCTCCACATTTTATACAAATAAAACAGAGTATAATCCAACTCCAAATTAAGGTCACTGTTGTTTTATTGACTTCCACAGAAAAATTAAATCTAGAGACACTTTTCTTCCAATTTATTTCCGCATTGCGCTTCCATAAGTGTCTATCCAGATTTGAACCTGGGCAAGAAAGCCACATATTATTATTAAATAGAAATGATTCTCTTATGTGATTATGTGATAAGCAATGGTGCACATGGTTAGGATGCTGGGTTCATATTCAGCAAGCTTGTGTGCGAGGCCTAAGTGCTGTTCCTTGACAGGGTGAGCTCCTGTGACTCACTCCAGCTTCTGCCAACCTAGCAGTTTGAAAGCGAGGAATCATGAATAGATACGGTATTAGGTACCACTTCAATGGGCACATTAATGGAGACATGAAAGGAACTTTAAACTGGAATCCCCTGGGCATCAGTGCTGTGACCAGCTAATCCTTTCAGCACGGAAGCACTTCAATGCTTCCACCACAAATAATGAATGTGATCATGATAATCTCCCCAGATTCCAGCAATCCAATTTTTTCCTCTTTGTACAGGTAAGAAGGAATGGAAGCACCTACCTCCAAAGCTGCCTGCAGGATGGTGAGTGCTGATGTAGATGCATGCCAGACTGTTCCCACAATTAGCAATTATGTTTATTCTGCAACATTTATTTTAGCTCCAAAAGTGGTTCCAGGAAGCTCTTTAAGTGGGGAACGGCTGGAAGTCCACAATGCAGGTGCACTGTGGTGCACCAGAATATATAGCAATACATATAATTCAAAAATATCCCCTCAGGAAATTTCAAGGCACCTGGGATGATCTCATCCTAGCCCCACCACAAGTAGTTAAATGGTAGGCTTCCTTAGACATCAGATTATAACATCTCTCCCATTGCAATTCTTATGGCTCCATATTATGATGATTTTATTATGGTTTTATCATGGATTAATATTTTATCTCATGTATTTTTATTGTCCGCATATATTTTATTTATTTTGTGTGTGTGGGGGGGGTATGATTATATGCATATACATAGTAATGATTGCATGTTCTCTGTAGATGCTATATGCTAAACAAATAAATAAGTGGTTCCAGGAGCAAAATATGAAAATCAGTCATGAGACTTATTTCAGAGATTAAAAAATATTGTGGAAAATGAAATAGATGAAGCGGGGGTGGGGGGGGGAGAGAAAGCAGACTCAAACACTGGCTTTGGGATCCTGCCCGTGGTCAGAATGAATCTTTACCCTTGGCCAAGATTCTCATTTGGACACAACTTTTTGCATACCTCTGCTGTTCCTTTTTATTCAGCAATCGATTTGCCCCAGGCAAAGAGCCCAGTTGAGATGAGCATTAGGAAGGGAGTCTCCCACAGCCATTTGAAGGGGCCTTTGCCCTACTCTCTGCTCTTAGAGAAGCATTCATGCCATAATTCTCTCTCCCCTCATTTTATGCACGAAGGAAGGCATGCTGGCATGCTAGAAAGGGTGTAGGGCTTGCAACAAATGGCTGTGATTCCAGGAGTGTTCTTTTTGTATGATGCATGAGCCTGTCACATGAGACACAAGCAGTGTTTTGATTTCAAAAAGAGAGGGCACTGGAATGCAAAGCTTTCTCAAAATCTACCATTCCAGGTTCCAAAGATGCTTAGGAAAAATAGAGTCTCACCAGAATCCTATTTGGTTTAAAATGTCTCTGAATGCAAGAACTGCATCTAAATCCATGAGATCAATCGTTTATGCTGATTTTTTTCCCTCCTAGATGTCACAAAAAGTCAGCAATACTTACTGTTTCAGGAGATTCGGGATACCCAGGGAAATCTGTCAGTTCAAATTATGGAGCAAGGCACCTGGATCTCCCCTGCTCAAGTCTTCAATACAGTAAGGCCTTTCTCCAGCCTTTCTCTTCCTCCTTCTGTGAGTCTGAATCTTATTGCAGTGGGAAATCCAGTACTCCTTTCATTCCCCCCACCCCTTTCCTTCTTTACAGAGAAGAAGGAGGTTGGAGGAAGACCTGAGGAACAGTATGCAGTTAGGGAAGTGCACAGAGGTGAGTACTAAAACAATGGCTGGAAGCAGTGGTGGAATTCAATTTTTTTTACTACTGGTTCTGTGGATGTGGCTTGGTGGGTGTGGTGGGCGTGGCTTGGTGGGCATGGCAGGGAAACGATATGGTAAAATCCCCATTTCCTCCCCACCCCACTAACCTGCTTTCCAGCTCCATTCTCCTGTGCAGGGCAACCAAAGAAGACCCAGCTAATCAGCTGGGACTCGGGAGGCGGAGTATAGATGAGGCTGGGCCAATCAGAGGTGGTATTTGCCAGTTCTCCGAACTACTCAAAATGTCTGCTACCAGTTCTCCAGAACTAGTCAGAACCTGCTGAATACCACCTCTGATCTGGAAGCCTTTATATTGGGACACTATGATCCAGAAGGAGGAAATGAACAATATATAGGATGTACTTGCTTTTATATAATGCGTGCCAATAAATCCATTGTCTTATGTGGCACTTGACAGGTGAATATTTTTACCAGACAGTTGTTCTTTGTTGTTTTCTACAGGTGTGGCAAGAAGAAGGGACCAATGCTACTATACTCTGGGCATGTTCAGTGGAGCAATGTGAGTGTCTTGTGTTTGAGATTAAAGACTGGGAATGCTACTTAGAAACCCACCACATCAAAAAACTAGAGTAGCAGTTACACAGAAAATGATTGGATTGCTAAGTCAGTGGTAGGATTCAAAAAAGTTTACTACTGGTTTGGTGGGTGTGGCAGGGGAAGAATGCGGTAAAATCTCCATTCCCTCCCCTCCCCACTAACCTGCCTTCCCGCTCCGTTCTCCTGTGCAGGGCAACAAAAGAAGACCCAGCCGATCAGCTGGGACTCGGGAGGCGGAGCATAGATGGGGTGGGCAATCAGAGGTCGTATTTGCCGGTTCTCTGAACTACTCAAATTTTCCACTACGGGTTCTCCAGAACCGGTCAGAACCTGCTGAACACCACTTCTGGATTGCTTGGTATATGTTGGGCAAAACTCCCATCCTGACTGCTGTCTGGGGGAAGAAACAGATCTCCACTGTTTTCCATAAAGCAAGGAGAGCAGAGGCTCTCTGGATTTTGTGGGAAGAGTTTTCCCTGGAGCAGATTCTGCTATGAAGAAAGCCTATCAAATAACAATGTTGAATGGAGAAGACCCAAAATACACTCACCCTATCTGATTTGGTGGGACCATCTCCCTTGGGAAGAGGTGATATCTCAAATAACCTTGCCCCATGCCACACAGGGCTTTGAAAATGAAAACCAATTCCTTGAATTGCATCCAGAAGCAAATTGGGAGCCAACAGGGGTGAAACATGGGCATCTAAAACTTCATGTATTGTGCAAGGTTTCCAAAACTGCTGAAACCTCTAGGTGATCTCCAACAACAGCCCCACATAGAGTGCATCGCAGTTGTCCAGTGAGGAAGTGACGAAGAAATCAGTGACTATGAACTGGGCCTCCTGACCCAGGAATGGGCCCCAATCACAAAAATAAATTTATGAAAAGCCACAGCTGCCATCTTGCCTCCAACAGCAGCTGCAAATCTAGTACGATTCTCAAAATTGTGTATTCACTGTTTTGGGGGAAACAAGACCCCATCAACAGTTAAAGATGGCATCTCTCCAGGTCCCAGACACTTAAAGAAGTCTACCTTAAAGTGAAGCTAGGACTATCTGCCCAAGACTTTGCCTTCAGCCTTAGCCAATGGGAAAATGTCAGGAAGAGAAAGGGGAGGACTGTGCAAATTGGGCTGGGACCAATTTCATTCACAGTACAGTACTGAATTCCTGCTCTCTGTACTTTGATGCAGATCCCCGGACCTACTGGGTACTGATCTGGTTGGTCACTCTCCTAGGTAGCTGCTCTGTTCTACTCATGCTCCTGTTCAAGAAAGAAGTTGTAAAAGGTATCCTCCTTGTTTCTCAATCCCCAAATCTATTCCTATGCTGCCATACTCAATGAGTATTGCCTCGGTTACTTATTCCCTTCCTCTTTTCATGACCCCCTTCATCCTAGCCTTGGCTAAGAATCTGACACATCTCTAATTCATTTGCCTCCCTTAACTTAGGATTTTGCCTTGCACTGTGTTTCCATGAATGTTTTTCTACTGCCTTTCACGTGTTGTGTTTCTGCCTAAGCAATTGTACTGACTGCTATTTGGCAATCAAGCCAAGTTCAAAGTTTCGCTTTGGTTCAAAGATCCTCAAAAACTGGCAATACGGCAGCCCTGTTATTAACAGCAACCTCAGTGTGAGTTTCTCAGGGGATCTGTGAAATTAAAATGATTTGCCAGCCTATGTTGAAAAATAATACTACTAAAATCCCATCAAATAATCGTGAGAAATAAAACTGGCTGCATCAATTTTAATTTTTAATAGAGTAAATAGAGAGAGTGTATGTGTGCCAGCCTGGTGTAGTGGTTAAGGCATCAGGATAGAAACCAGGAGATGGTGAGTTCTAGCCTCATCTTAGCCACAAAGCCAGCTGGGTGACCTTGGGCCAGTCCCTCTCTCTCAACCCCAAAAAAAAGGCCGTAAGAGAAAACCACTTCTGAAATTTTGCTGAGAAAACTACAGAGACTAGCCCAGGCATTCATCAGGAGTCAACAATGACTTGAAGGCATCAAAAATGTGCTTTATGGATTCTGACACTTTGACTGGATATGCTAACAGTTTCCATCTGTTTCAGATGGAAACAGATGTTGGAAACAAATCTATTTTCCATTTATTCCAGCAACTTCTCTTTCTTCCACATGTTCTTTCCCCTTGGTTTTCCCCCAGGTGATCTTCCTTTCCGATCACCCATCTACATTTTCCTCCAAAGAATCTTAAGGCAGAAGAGGAAGAACACGAAAATCATCTCTTAGTTTTATTCTGGTGGACCTTTTCTTTCTTCTAGAGGCCAGATTCCCACAAAACCAAATCTCACAAATCTCTCTTTCTCCTTTGTTCTCTTTAGTTTTTAATTTCTGCTCTGAATGGAGTTCACAGGCTTGTTTCTATTTAATTATTCTTTCATCCTCACTGTGCTGGTCAGACAGTATATAGTTGATTGGGAATTGGGAGCTGTCCCCTGAAGGGAATGCCTCATGGGAAACGTAGTTCATGCCTTATGGGAAATGTAGTTCATGTCATGTAATCACATCTGTAATCCTGATTGGTCACTGAATTGACCCTTGGTTGGGTCAATTTTATTTTTGCTTGGACCTCAGCATCGTGCTGGTGTCTTTCCCTTTGCTCCATTGTTATGGGATGAAGATAATTATATTTTCACACTATGAAGACGACTATGCAAAGATTGGACATTGGATGAATCTCAACATAACTGTGAGTTATACCTTGAGGATACCTATTACAATCCAACAAAGAAACTTTGTATGGAAGCCTTTGTAGAGTTTATCTTACTGTCTTTATATTCAACCAGAAAGTTAAATTAAAGACAGAATACTCACACAACACATTTAAGTTTAAGTTCAATATGGTGGAAGAGCTGTGGATCATCTGTGCATTTGTATATGAAGTCATGATGGCTTTTTCTGGCTGTTTATTCAGACCCTTGGTTTATGTATATTTGTTGTGTGATTGAAGAGGAGGAAGGGAAGGATCTGCCCTGCCAAACTTTGGTGTGTGTGAATTTTTCCATTTGCTACAGAAGTCACACTTCATTATTCCAACTCAGAATTCACCCACAGCACACATTAGATGTGACAAAGAGTGGGCTTGCACACGCACACACACACACACACACAGACAAATCCCATTCATATTTTTTTTTATATTTACAGGCTGGTTCAAGATCCTGAAAGAAGATTACAGTTCCAGAGGTAAAGGCAACAGAGGCTCTTGTAGAATTTGGAAGATAAACTATGCCAATAATTCTTCTTTGGGGAATCTCCTGTCATCCCTCTCTTGAATCCCCAAATCCTTCTGTATCTTTTCTAATCCTCAGCTTTTCATTTCAGTCCAGAAATGGAATTTACTGTTATGGAATGTAGTCTTGATTCCCAGAAAGGAGGGGTTGCATTCCAGAGGAGCAAGAGACAGCGAAGTTTAGATAGTTTGGTTGGGAGGAAGAAGGTCAAGAAAGCTCCTTCCCAGGAGTTCTTGGAGAATATCTTTAGTGATGCAAGTAATTTTGTTTTAGTTTGACAAGATTGATGTTGGGATCCAAAACTCAAGAAGGATATGTCGAGTAACTTAAGAGCAGTTTCCTTTATTGTTCCTCACCTACAGACAGAAATCTTTCCAAACTAAAGTTCCAGGAGACGATCAGAATCCCAGAAGTGGGATGAGAGGAAATCCCTGATGAGTACACATTGTTACAAGCAATTTTCTAGGCCCGTAACTTCATATCTGTGAATGGGAAAATGTCACTTCTAAGTAGTAAATGCCTCTTTGGGGATCAGTGCTATGTGCTTGGAAGAGAAGTCTGTGTTCTCAGTGGACATCATTCTGGTCTCACTCTTTCCTTCTTATATCAGTTTGTGAGCATGATCAGGGGAAAAAATGTCCATATATATTACTCCAGTCACTAGCACTGGAATCTGGATGTCAATAGATGTTTGTTAATATGCTGAGCACAGTAACAAGGAGTCCTTGGTGCTCTCTGAGCTTTATTGTTTTCTTGCATACATTTCATTCAGTGTCTTGATGATGTTACCTAGTTTGGTAATGAAACATCTGCAAGAAAACAACCAAGCTCAGACAACACCAAGACTCCACAGTTCAACCCTGAGCTGCAAATATTCTCTTCTATCGGGAAAGTAAAAAAGACGATTCTACCAAATGCAAAAGTAATCCTTGTTTAATAACCATTCATTCAGTGACCACTTGAAATTATGACAGCACTTAGACTGATTCTCAAAGTAATGGCCATTACAGCATCCCACGGTCAAATGATCACAATTACTGATGTTCCCTGATGGTTTTCAACAAGCAAGGTCAATTGGGAAGGTGGCAGGAGTTGCACATTGTCATGGTCATATGAGGTCCTTGCATATTGTGAGTCACTTAACAAAAGCAACCAGAACTGCTGGAACTGCGATTGTAAGTCAACGAAATCATGTGGTTTTTCTATTTACAATTGCGTTGCTTAGCAATGGGATTTCTGATCCTATACTTTATTTTATTTATTTATTTGATTTGTCAATTGCTTACAAGATAATAGGTATAGGTTTTATTTGTTTTTATTTATTTATTTTATTTGGTTTGTCAATTGCTTACAAGAAAATAGGTATCAATAATTAATAATAATCAATAGTTATGAATACATGGATACATATAAGAAAAATAAAAGAAACAATAGGACAGGGACAGTAGGCACATTGATGTGCTTATGCACACCCACTACAGATCTCTTAGGAAAGGGGTGAGGTCAATAGTAGACAGTCTAAGGTTAAAGTTTTTGGGGTTTGGGGAAGAAACCAGAGTCAGGTAGAGTATTCCAGACATTGACCACTCTGTTGCTGAAGTCGTATTTCCTGCAATCAAGTTTGGTGCGATTAACCTTGAGTTTGTATCTATTGTTTGCTCTTGTATTGTTATGGTTGAAGCTGAAGTATTCATTGACAGCTAAGTCATTGCAGTGGATGATTTTATATCCTATACTTAGATCGGACCGAAGGCGGCATAGTTCTAGGATTTCTAGGTCTAGAATTTCAAGTCTCATGGCATAAGGTATTCTGCAATGAGTAGAGGAGTAGAGAACTCTTCTTGTAAAATATTTCTGGACTTTCTCAACTGTGTTAATATCAGATACATAATGTGGGTTCCAGATTGATGAGTTGTATTCATATGTATTTTGTATACTCTAGTTAGTAGTGTAATATTATCAGAGAAAAAGCTACGTAAGATTAGGTTAACAACTCTTAATGCCTTTTTGGCTATGTAGTTACAGTGGGCTCTAGCACTTAGATCATTAGAGATGAGTATTCCAAGGTCCTTTACAGAGCTTGGATCATCAACAAGGTCTTGACTATTCAGCCTGTATTTTATTTTCTGATTTTTTTTGCCAATATGTAAGACAGAGCATTTGTTTGTTGAGTTTTGAAGTTGCCATTTGTTTGACCATTCTGATACATAGTCAAGGTCTTTTTGAAGGGTAGCAGTCTGTGGTGTTGAACAGCTTTACATCATCAGCAAATAGGACACAGTTGCTCTTAATATGATCACAAACATCATTTATGTAGAGTATGAAGAGAGTTGGTCCTAGAATACTGCCTTGGGGGACACCACTATTGACAGGTACAGAATTTGATAGGACGCTCCCAATTTTGACCATTTGTCTGTTTGACAGGAATGCTTCTATCCAGTTATGCAGGTGTCCAGAGATACCGTAAGATTTTAGTTTGAGGAGTAGTTTGTCGTGTACCACTGAATCAAAGACTTAGATTGCGTCTATTGTTTTGCCCTGATCGAGTTGTGTAGTCCATATGTTTTTGCAGTATAAGAGTTGCAGATTGCAGGATAGTTTTTTTCTGAAACCAAATTGTTTATTAGAGAGTAGGTTGTTTGTTTCTAAGTGGAGGATAATGGATTGATTAATAATTGATTTCATGACTTTAGAGGTGATGCAGCATAAAGAGATTGGTCTGTAATTTTCAACTAGGCTGGGGTCTCCCTTTTTGAAGATGGGGATGATGGTGGCTTGTGACCATAGGTTAGGCAAGGAGCTGGTCCTGAAAGATTTTTCAAAGATTATGCTTAGAGATTCGGCTGTGGCAGTGGATAGCTTTTTTAGGAAGTAGGCACATATTCCGTCTGGTCCAATAGATAGAGATGGTTTTAGATTGCGTAGTGCTTTTTCAACATTGTCTTCTGTAAAATCGATATGTATTCGATCATTGTACTCGACTGTGGTTCAACTAGGAAACATTGGGCATGATCCATTGCTGTTTACAAATACTGAGCCAAAGAATGTGTTAAAAAGGTTGGCTTTAATGGAGTCATCATTTGACTTCAAAAGATATAAACATAGTTATGAATACATGGATACTTATAAGAAAATAAAAAAACAATAGGACAGAGATGGTAGGAACTTTCGTGCGCTTATGCACGCCCCCTACATACCTCTTCAGAAAGGGATGAGGTCATCCTCGTTAAACAAAGTGTTCTGTATCCTGTATAGATGCAGATAAATAAATTCCACAAAACATCCATAACAAAGCACTTTTATTGGTTCATCAGGTATCCTCATAACTCACATTTGTGATTAAGTTTTTCTTTAATGACCAATCCTTTGCATATCTGTCTTGTAGTAATAGAGGTGGAACAGTTACCACGAGTCCATGAGTTCAGCCAAGAGTGAGGAAAATGCCCCCCACCCATCGAGGGTCAATTTAGTGACTAATTAGGACTACAGGTGTGGTCACGTGACATGGACTACATTTCCCAGGATACCTAAAGCCCATGTCACACTGGCCAACGGATGCAAAACGGACACAACGGACGATGTTCCATCCGTTGTTATCCGCTCTCAAAAGGGGCAAAAATTTGCATAACCGGAGCGGATAACACGAACACGGGGAGGACGCAGGGCGGATGGAAAGTGGATGCGGAACGGAAGCCCAGCGGATGGAAGCGGATGGGAGCGGATGGTGCAACTGCAGGGCTTCCGGGGGGCCTCAGTGAAGGGGACACGGAACGGATACAGCGGATGCAGAACGGACGCCGAGCGGATGAAGCGGATGCACAGCAGAAGCCAAGCGGATGCACAGCGGAAGTGGAACGGATGCCGAGCGTTAATTGCGCATGCGGGGGGAAAGTATTACGTAAGCCCCCCGGATATAAAGGGAAGCAGCTCGCACGTGGCCAGCATTCCGAGGAAAGACCTGCTGCTGGACACTTCGAGTTCCTTGCCTGCCCTGCCAGCCTGCCTTCCTGCCAGGCTTTCTGCCAGGCTTCCTGCCAGCCTTGTTGCCTGCCAGCCTCCCTGCCAGCCAGCAACCCCACAACCATGGGGAGGAAGCGAAAGCCTCAGCAACCTGCCGCCATCCCTGGCAAGAGGGACAGGGCCAACCTCCCGCCCCCTGCCCCTGACTCTGCTGGTGCTGGGGCTTCTGCTGAAGCTGCTCCTGGCAGTGGTGCTTCCGCTGGTGCTGGTGCTTCTGCTGTTGCTTACTCTGTTGAAGCTGCTCCTGGTCCTGCTAGACCTGCTCGACCTGCTCGTGCTCCTGGACTTGCTCATCCTGCTCGTGCTCCTGGTCTTGCTCGTCCTGCTCGTCCTGCTCGTGCTCCTGGTCCTGCTCGTGCTCCTGGACTTGCTGGCCCTGCTGGTGCTTACTCTACTGCTGCTGATCCTGGTCCTGCTGGTCCTGCTGCTGCTGCTGCTGCTGCTGCTGCTGCTGCTGATGCTGATGCTGATGATTATGATCCTGCTGGTGAGGATGATGATGCTGATTATGATCCTGCTGGTGAGGATGATGATGATGATGATGATGATGATGATGATGATGATGATGATCCTGCTGGTGCTGCTGCTGCTGCTGGTGTGAAGGAGCAGCCCCTACTACCTGGGAGCCCCTCTGATGAGGGCCCATCTGGTCCTGCCAAAGGGAGGAAGAGGCGTATACGACAACGGGAGAGGAGGCAATACTCCATTGCAGAGACGCACAAGGATGAGGTGCTGGAGTGGCTGAGAGAGAACGACTATCTGTGGCGGAAGGAACACCGGCTGTACAGGGACACCAAGCGGAAGCAGGTTGCTTGGAGAGAGAGGGCAGAGAGTATGGGTTACACTTCGGAGGTGCTTCTCGGCTGGTGGAAGCACATGCACACCTGGTACGGGAAGCTGCACCTGAAGAAATCTGGCCAGGCCACTGTGAAGCTGACAGACAGAGAGACCTACATCATGGCCAGGTGCAGCTTCCTGGAGGGTGAGGTCTGCCACCGAGGAGCAACAGCAGCCCCTCTCATGAACCTCTCTCTCCGGCAGCCTGCTGCCACCCAGTCCTCTTCCGGTTGAGAGTCAGTCCCTGTCTCCAGGCAGGTTTCTGTGGAGCGTGCCACCCGCGGACAGGTGTGGTAAGCGTGGTGGAGTGCGTAGAGGACTCCCTGGTGCGGTGAGAGAAAGGAGACATCGAGTCCACCACAGTCCTAGCCGCATCCACCCC
>BLBF01000003.1:2027452-2042765 GCA_015471245.1 Laticauda colubrina
GGGGCTGAGCCAGCTGTCCGAGACCTTTCTCAACACACCGTCCCCTGTTGTCCTCTCAAGGCCAGGCACTCCAGCACCACCCACCACCACAGCACCTGGACCCTTCACCCCTGAGACTGGGCACACCTCCGAGTGACCAAGAAGTGTGCCAGAGACCAGCTAGCTGGCTACCTGTGGACTTTATTTGGACACTTGACTTGGGTCATTTTTTTTTACAGCTTGTTGTTCAATAAAGTTTATCTTTGATTCACATACTTGCTTTATTTCTTTTTTTTTTAATAAAGTCTTGGTGGAAACTTTTAGAATTGGCTTAAGCCTTTGCATGCTTGTGGGATGGGTTAAGATAGCAGTGGGGTGGGCAGGGATACCTGTGGAATGAGCAGGGATACCTTTGGGATGGCTAATAGCTGTGGGATAGATAAACCTCCAGTGCAAGCATAGTGGGACTGTATGGTCCACCCTCCCAGGTGCCACACCAATGGCCCTTTATTTTCAATAATAATGTAATCAATCATCCACACATGTCAACATAAACACAACTCTTTATTAAACGCCCTGTTTATTGTAGGCCCACCCAACATACATGGCCCAATCTCATCCGTGTGATGAGACAGGCTGAAGGAAGCATCCATTAAGCATCTACCATCCTGTCTTGCCACTCCACCGCTCCAGCTGGGGAATTGCACCAGTGTTTCAGGAGGTTGCGCTGCTTCTTCCCTTCCCGTGAGGTTCTGTTGTGGCCTTGCACATCATGAGTGTCGATTAGGTTTCTTCCCTTGCCTCCATTCACCAGGCTCCATGTCCCCATTGCCTTGTTGACGGTCCACGAGCCTGTCTGCAAAACTGGGTAGCGGGTGCATATGAGATTGTGCAGGATGCAGCAAGCTTCCACGATCCTCCTCACGGTCTCTGGGCGATGCTGCATGGTGGTGAGAAGTACCTGGAACCTGTTGGCCAGGATGCCAAAGGTGTTCTCCACCACCCGCCTTGCCCTGGACAGCCTGTAGTTGAAGATCCTCTCTTCACGGGTGAGGAGTCTGGAAGTGTATAGCTTCATGAGGTAAGTTCTGAGGGAGAAGGCGTCATCCCCCACAATGAAGTAGGGCACATCTTGCGTGTCGTTGGGCAGGGGGTCTGGATCTGGGAAGCCCACGATGAGGTTGCCTTCCAGCCCCTCCTTGAGGTGACTGGCGTTGTATACCTGGGCATCTGAAGATGAGCCGTAGCCTGAAGCATCGATGTACATGAACTTGTAGTCAGCATCGACCATGGCGAAGAGGATGATGCTGAAGAAGCCCTTGTAGTTGAAATAAGTGGACCCTGAGTTGGCTAGAGCTTTG
The DNA here is from genome assembly GCA_015471245.1 of Laticauda colubrina. NCBI lineage: Eukaryota > Metazoa > Chordata > Lepidosauria > Squamata > Elapidae > Laticauda > Laticauda colubrina. Next base: position 2,028,793 of record BLBF01000003.1, read on the forward strand.
CAGGCCACATGCTTGCCATCGATGGCTCCAATGGTGTGGGGAAAGTTCCACCTCTGATACCACTGCTCTGCAACTTTCTTCCATCCTTCTTCAGTGGAGGGGCACTGGAGGAGCTCCTCCAGGTATTCTTCGATGATGGCCTGCAGCACTTCTCTGACCACAATGCTGATGGTGTTGTGTGGCACCCTCCAGCCGTACTGCATGCTTTTGTAGGTGGTCCCTGAGGCCAGGTGGCACAGAGTGAGTGCCACCTTGAGCCCAGGTTCCAGGCTGGGCCGGAAGTTGGTGTTTGCCTTGGTCAACCTGGGTGTCAGCCGCTGCACAACTTTGTCAAACATGGCTGGAGGCATCCTCATGAAGTTCTGGAACGCCCGAGTGTCTTCGCTCCTGAGCTCCACCATCAGCTTGTTGTACAGTCCGTACTCTGCTCTTCTCCCAATCCATTTTCGGACCCAGACGCTTCTTGGCTGCCTCTTTTTCTTCCCATAGTAGAGTTCACAGAGCCTGTAGATGGCTTCGTACTGTTGCAGAAGGATGGTGGCTGCCAAAAAGACTGTGGTACGATCCACGGTGGACATGACTGGATGCTGTGGAAGAGGAAGAGTCAGATGAAGGCTGCAGAGGTCTGCACAGGTGGGCTGCTGGTCTGAAAGTGAGATGCAGATGAGTTGCTCCCCCTTTTTATAGGCAGTATAGGTGTCCCTTTGCATCCTCTAGGCATCCTCTAGGCATCCTCTAGACATTCTTAATATCCGAGATAGATCCCCTCTGCAAACATTTTTTCCGCTTTAAACGCTTTGTTTCCGTGCTGCATCCGTTCTGCATCCGTTCTGCATCTGTTCCACGTCCGTTTCGCTTCCTCCCTGCGTCCGGGCAGATGCGAGTTGCGCGAATGCGCAGCGGACGCCTAGCGGATATAGTGGATGCGTAACAGATGCGTTGCGGATGCGTAGCGGATGCAGAACGGACGAACTGGATACATTTTCCGCGCAAAAGTTTTGGGCAGCCCAAAACTTTTGGAGCGGATGAAACGTCCATAAACAGATGCTGGACGGATAGAGAGGAAGCAAAACGGAGGCAGTGAGTACAGAACGGATACATCGCGTTAACCAACGGATGGCAAGGTTTTTTGTCCGTTTTACATCCTCTTTGCATCCGTTGGTTCAGTGTGACATGGGCTTTAACTACATTTATCATGATGCATTCCCTTAAGGGGACAGCTCACAATTGCTATCTAACTATTCAGTTACCATACACTGGCTGGACAGCATACAAAGACTACCTGTACTCTCTTTAATTTTTTTTTTTTTTTTGAGAAGAGGCAGAAGGCACAGATGTTCAGCATAGTTGTAAGTGGAAGGGGTGCCGTATTCATTTAACAGCCAAAAAGCAAGCACTGATTAGCTAAAGTGACTGGTGCTGAATTGTGGCTTAGAAAGAGCAAGTATAAATTAGTTGGTGCTTCCCAAACATGCTGGACTTTCATACATACATATCCAAGGATGAGATTCAAACATCCAAGCAACCAATTCACTGCTTGGTTGCTGGGTGGGCATGGCCATGGTGGGTGTGGCCTACTGGAACTTCCGGGAGGACCATTTTTTGCCTTCCCCCCAGGGTCCGGAGGCTTCTGGAGGGCCTCTGGGAGGGCGAAAACTGCCTCCCCCAGGATCCGGAGGCCCTCCAGAAGCCAGAAATAGGCCCATTTCCAGACTTCCGGAAGGCCTATTTTTCTCCCTCCCAGAGCCTCTGCATGGACCCTGCACTTACCTGCATCCAAAATGGGCCACATGGAGACTCCTGGGAGGGTAGGGGCAGGTGGGACCAGACGGTTGATTCAAACACCAGTTCGGCAATCCATATGTAAATTTAACATCTGGTTCGCCCGAAATGGTCCTAACCTGCTGAATCCCACCCCTGTATATATCTGCAAATACTCCAAATGGACAATTCATTTTCTCTGTGTTTGAATTGAATTCAGAAGATTTGAGAGGTGAATTGGCTGAAAGACCCCTAGCAATTATATCATTGCAAGTTTTTATGAATGAATATATATCAGTCATTAAGATCCATCCAAAATCTTATTGGTTTGGATTGCAAATTTTCTGGTTTGCCCTTTGGAAAATCAGCAATAGGTGAAGAGAAAATGCAAAGAGAAGGTTTGGAAGGTAAGATGAAAAATTTGATCTTCAGCGTATAGAATTTGCAACGACGACAAAGCATTCAAACTTGAGAGAGCCACTTGTGAAAATGCTGGATGAGAAGCAAAGAAGAGGGATGTTGTAGGGTAGGAAGATTCGTTATTGTTTTTGGAACATCTCATTTCTCTCTCTTTCTCACCACAGGAATGCTTCAGGGACGACAGGTCCTCATTCTCTACTCTCCAGATCATGAAGGTTATGAGCGTGTGGTGGGCATCCTGGCAGATGCGCTGACTCAGTTGCAAGCATCTGTATCCCTGGAGTTGTGGAGCCGTGGAGAGTTGGGGTCTCTGGGGCCCATGCAGTGGTTCCACGCACAGCGACGTTTGGTACTTCAAGAAGGCGGAGTTATTGTGCTGCTGTTTTCCCATGGTGCCGTGGCCAGTTGTGCAGAGTGGCTGGGCTGGAAACAAAACTTCCCTCGGTCCACCGTCAAACCAGACAGCACATTCCTGGCTTCCCTCAACTGCATCCTGCCTGATTTCCTAGCTGGTGAGGCCAGGGCCACCTACATCGTCAGCTGTTTTGAGGAGCTCCTTCCAGTCAGTGAAATCCCTGAGCTCTTCTGTTCAGTACCTGTCTATTCTTTGCCCTCTCAGCTCTTTAGCTTCCTGCTGGACCTGGCTGGCCCCAGGGTAGGACACAAACAGAGGATCAGCCTCAAGAGACATGCAGGATACATCCACAAGAGCCTGGAACAGGCAGCACATGAATGCCAGCAAAAGTACCCCAGCTAGCAGAACCTGTAATTGCTGTTTTCCCAGCTGGAGGATAGGCAGAGAGAATGCATTCTGTCACCATCCTTGAAGAATAAGACTTTCAAAAGTGAGCTGGTCAAAGTACATCTGAATGTACTGACCTAAAATGTCTATACTAGTTTTCCGAACAAGTCAGAATGGCCGGTCTGTTCCTGTAATTTGGAAAGAGACCTGTGATGGTGTAATAGACTGGATCATGGATGGGAACTTGTTTTGCATAGCTGTTCAAGTGAGGTTCAAGTACCTATTCAAGTGGTAAGGAGCTTGTCATTGTATTACAGAATGGTAACCATCCAATAATATGAAGGGAGGCCATCAGTAGATCCAGAACGGACGATCTCCAAAGGTATGGGCCTCTCACCTTCATGCCTTGCTTTGGTGCTCCCTTGAAGCAACTGCTTGGCCAGCAAAATGCAGTGATGACAAAACCTAGAAATACTCAAATTAGAGTGGTGCAGAGCACTTCATGAAATTAGCTGCTCAGAGTATCAAGGGAGCCGTGTCCTGCGAAGTCCCAGCGTGGCTTGGTTTTTGATGGAAAGGTCTTCAGGGTATGCATTTGTATTTCAGAAAGTTAGGAAAACATCTCAGAATGGTGACACTGAACATACAGCAAACCTCAGCAAGTTTGGAAGGATGTGTTTGTTGGTTTCCAGAAAGTTTCTTCAGATGATTCGCACAGCCTTTATTTAAAAATGAAAAGGGCTTTGAGTAGGTTATCCGCCTTTTATCAGGATCTCATCCTCACATCCTCCTTGCCATCATGTCTACATTACTAAATGTTTTTGAGAGATCTCTTGTCACAGGTGCTGAGGTGGCCTAGAATCTTCTTTGGTTGTTCCAGTTTGGAAGTGGTGTTTCTCTTCTTCTCCAGACACAAAACTTTCCATGAGGACAATTTAGGATGTATCAGGGAAGAGTTTAGAGATGATTAGTCAATGAGAGTGATTTGCTCAGCTCCAGCTGTCCTGGCAAGTCGGCTCCTTCCCTGCCCAGTAACTGGACCCTGTACCTCCACTGTACCAGCCATTTTGTCGTTGGTTGGAGGACAAACTGGACACTTGGTCGGTGTGGGGAAAGTTTTTTTTAATTTATTTTGTGGATGTTTTTATTAATGTCTTTTCAATTGTTTGAATTATTTTAAAATTGTAAGCCACCCAGAGTCACTTGGTTGAGTTGAGTGGCTATAGAAATAAAACAAACAGGCAAACAAACAAAGTTTCCTTCAAGAGGGAGAAAGGAAAGCAAATTACAGAGGCACAATAGCTCTGAGAATTCCCTGGTTTCTGGCTTTATATTTCAAATTAGCCCTTTTGCTCATTTAAGGAGATTTTTGGGCAAAGAGGAAGAATTGGCACAGGTCTATTGATCCCCTGTTTCTTTGACAGAAGATGTTCTACAGGTAGCCCTTGACTTACAAACATTCAATTTAGCAACTGTTTGAAGTGACAAAGGAACTGATAAAAATGACTTTTGACCAGTGGTGGGATTCAGCCATTTCACACCACTTCAGAAGAACCGGTTGTTAAGTTTCTGAGCAGTTTGGTGAACTGGTTGTTGGAAGAAATTATTAGGGCAGAGAACCAGTTGTTAAATTATATGATCACATGGTCGCATGATCAACATTCAGGTGCTTGGCAACTGATTCGTATTTATAATGGTTGCAGTGTCCTGGGGTCATGTGATCAACTTTTGTTACCTTCTGACAAGCAAAGTCAATGGGGAAGCCAGATCCATTTAACAACCATATTACTAACTTAATAACTGCAGGGATTCACTTAACAACTGTAGCAAGAATGGTCGTAAAATGGGGCAAAACTCACTTAACAACTGTCCTGCTTAGCAACAGAAATTTTGGGCTCAATTGTGGTCGTATGTCGAGGACTACCTGTACTTTCTTCTGTTGCCCTTTACAGCTGAATGACTCTATGATACATATTAATTAATAACACTGCCATCTAGAGCCAAATTCCTGCAGATGCAGGCAATTGATTCAAGACGACAACTCTGTAGGCCTCTCAGAAGAAACATGCTTCAAATAAGAATGATTAATACTACCATAAATACATAAAACTGTCAAAGGGTAACTTATTCATGTCATAGATGCTCTCATAAAATGACAAGGCAGATGGGTGTGGATAGACACGAAACACTCATTTATGAGAAAACAAATAGATAAGCTTGCTGTTGTATTTGTAGCTTTCCAGAGTGCTCTTATAGCCTTCTCCTCTTAATCCTGGACTTTTTCTTCTGGGAACTTTTTTCAAACAAAATACGCCCTTCTTATTTCTTGAGGATGCCTCTGGAGCATTTCTGGGACCTAAAAACAGAGTTCAAAAGAAGTCCTATTTGCTCGAGACAGAGATTGTTTTTAGGACATGCCAGGTGCTCTTTCATTTATTTATTTTTTTAAAATAAAATTATTTTAAAACTTAGGTGGAGATGACTTATTTTAGTTTCCTTATTCCCTGAAAACATGAACAATAAACTGTAAGACTGATGGGTTTTTCCAGAACTAAATAAGCATTTAGTTATTTCTTTTACATAAATTGAAAGAATACTTTATTCCCAAAGATGTTGGGAACTTGATGTTCTAGAAAAACAGGAGCAAGAAAAACTATAAAACCAAAGAAAATGTTACAGGATTCACACTGTGCCCTATCCCAAAGCCTGGGAAAATAGCCAGATTTTTGATACCTTTCAGAACGTAACCAAGGTTGGAGACTCTCTGGAAGATACCTCTACTATTTGGAATGACTGCAGCCTGTTTTCAGGGACGTCTTGAGGCAAGGATATAAAAAAATCAAGATATTGAAGCTACGCCCCTTTTTATATGTGTTGTGCAAAAAAGGGGGCAGGGCTTTGGTGACACAGTTGTGACTTACATCTTTTCACCTTTTTTGACATCCACTCTAACATATGCAGATTGATGCTCCTGCTACACTCTGAAGGGATTAATTAACCTTAATTCCTCTGTATATTTATTTTTTCTGTAATTTTTTTTTATCTTCAGGATGGGATGAGGCAAGTTTGGGTCAAAAGGTTTGTCATCCTTTGTAAGGACATCTACTGGTAGTCTTCAACTTTATTTATTTGATTTATTTATTTGATTTGTCAATCGCTTACAAGATAATAGGTATAAGGATAAACATAGTTATGAATACAAGAAATGAGTACATATAAGAAAAATAAAAGAAACAAAAGGACAGGAACTGTAGGCACTTTGGCGCACTTATGCATGCCCCCTACAGACCTCTTAGGAAAGGGGTCAATAGTAGACAGTCTAAGGTTAAAGTTTTTGGGGTTTGGGGAAGAAACCACAGTCAGGTAGGGTATTCCAGACATTGACCACTCTGTTGCTGAAGTCGTATTTCCTGCAATCAAGTTTGGTGCGGTTAACCTTGAATTTGTATCTATTGTATGCTCTTGTGTTCTTATGGTTGAAGCTGAAGTATTCATTGACAGGTAGGATATTGCAATGTATGATTTTATATACCATACTTAGATCAGATCAAAGACGGCATAATTCAAGGTTTTCTAGGTCTAGAATACTAAGTCTGGTGGCATAAGGTATTCTGCAATGAGTAGAGGAGTGGAGAACTCTTCTTGTGAAATATTTCTGGACTTTCTCAACTGTGCTAATATCAGATATGTAATGTGGGTTCCAGACTGATGAGCTGTATTGGTCTGGCAAATGTTTTGTAACAACCAAAATTGTGGGAGCACCATCACTTGAGACTTTCAAGATGAGATTGGACTGCCATTTGTTAGAAATGGTGTATGGTCTCCTGCTTGGGTGTGGGGTTGGACTAGATGACCTATTAGATCCCTTCCAACTCTGATTATCTGTTATCTGTTATAATTATGTCCATAATTATGGTTGTGTGTTGTGAGGTTGTTAAGGGTCATTATATGACTATGCCCAATTTTATTACCATTTTTGCAGCAATTGTTAAGCAAACACTGTGCTCATAAAGCAAACACATCAGTTGTATGTTGGGGAAAGTTTTTGGCCATGTAAATGCCCATTTCTGACAAAAATGTCATAAATTGTGTTCACATGACTGCAGGACACTGCAAATGGCCTTAAATGCAGGCTGAATGCTGAGAGCCCAAAATGTAGTCATGGGAGCAGAACTTCAAATTTGGATCCTAAGTACCTTTCTCGGGGCCCTTTGTAACTGTCCTCTGAACAGTCACTAAGCAACCAGTCATAAGTTGAGTCCTTTGAAGCTGGGTTGACTCAGCTCTGAAGCTGCCATCTTGTCTACCATCTCTGACTGTTATTACAGTGATGGACAAGAGGAACCAGGTTGGAAAAAAATTGGGGAGATTTAAATCCTCCCCAAAAATACAGCCAAAGCTGTTCTGCTTTGACTAAGACTAAGGCAGTGTTTCTCAACTAAGCACCACTGAAAAATGTGTGGACTTGAACTCCCAGAATTCTCCATCCAGTTATGAGTAGGGAATTCTGGGAATTGAAGTCCACACATGAATTGAAGTCCACACATCTTCAAATGGCTAAGGTTGAAGAACACTGGGCTAAGAAAAATACATTCCCCCTGATTCTTATTGGCCACTGTCATCCAGGCATATTCCATTGCCCTGCCCACCATCTGTATTTTCCCAGTGAGTCTGCACTGATTTTTCCTCCTAGTTTACTGGAATGGCTTTTAATCCCTATCATGAAAAGACAGAGCAATATATTCTACATTTGTTTCTTATGTTTTCTTTTTATTAATGTGAAACTCTTATTATTACCACATTCAAATACCAGAGCAAGGAAGGGCATCTCTTCATTCTGCTTTCCAGAAGAATTATTCTGTTCATGTTGTAATAGGCTTGGGTGGCACAAAATATGAGCAAATATTATATTCTTTGCTATGTTATTCAATTGATAGAATCTTCTGTTCCACTTCAGTTGTCCCCTCCCAATCTTCCCTTTTCAACCTGGATGTCTTAAACTCTCCCTCCCTTCCTCCCTCCTTCTCTTCCTCCCCCCCCCCCCCCCCTCCTTCCCCCCCCCTTTTCTGGAGCTGTTCAAACACACTGGTGTATACACACTCGCTGAATACGTAGATATGAACTGGAGACAATTTGTATCTGTTTAATGATAGACATCTTTTTTTTCTGATTGCTTTGTATACATTTTTCTTTCAGTAGGTCTCAGTTTGTACTTTGCATTGTCAAATGAAAAGTAGGGGATGGTATGTTGAAAAACTATTGTTTGCACAAAAATAGAAAGACATTTCGATTCCTACTATGGACAAATGGTTGTAGAAGTTGATGGAGTTGACTGAAATGACAAAATTGGCTACTTTGATTAAAGAAAAGAAAAAAAAAAGTACATAAGTACTTTTGTTTCCACATGGAAGCCACTTCTGAATTTCGTGCTTGATGTGGAAAAGAATAAAATTTTGATTTTGGGTTTTACCAAGTAAATTGATAGATCTTTACAGAAATGGCTTGTTCATATTATTTTGAAAAAGCAAAAAGTTGTGATTAATGCCGTTCTATTGAAACAGAGAGAGTAGAAAGTCAATGCTTCTTTTTCTTTTTTCTTATCTTTCCTTACTTCTCTTCCCCCTCTTCCCTGCTACTGCTTTTCTATTTACTTTTCAATTTTATATTTTACAATGTTTTATAACTCAATAAAAATGTTAAACTAGAAAACTATTAGGTAAATCAGTGTTTCACAACCTTTGTAACTTTCAGATGCATGGCGCCAACTTGGGAGAGGTACAGTTTGATGATTTCCATTTTAGATTAGATTAACAGAGTTGGAAGTGACTTTGTAGGTCATCTAGTCCTACCCTCACCCAAGCAGGAGACCCTACACCCATTCCTGACAAATGGCAGTCTGATCTCTTCTTGAAAGCCTCCCATGATGAAGCTCCCACAACTTCCAAAGGCAAAGCTGTTCCATTGGTTAACTGTTCTAACTGTTCGAAAATTTCTCCTTATTTCTAGGTTGAATCTTTTCTTGATCAGTTTCCATCCATTATTCCTTGTCTGGCCTTTCAATGCCTTAGAACAGCAGCCACCAACCAGTGGGCCGTGACCCACTGGTGGTCCGCAAAAATTTTTGGTGGTCCACAGAGAAATATCACCCCCAGAGCACCCACCAAAGCAATTAATCCAGGCTGCATAGGAACACAAGGCTGTGCCGCCCACATGGCCCACAGGAACCCTCCCCGCCCCCTCACTCCTTACCTGGAAAACTTGCCTGCTAAGTTGCTATTTTTCCTTTTTCCGACCATCAGCTGTTCTGTGTGCTGGGAGATTTAGATTAGCAAAAAAGCAGGAAATCACTGGATTTCTTTTTAAAAAAAAATATTAGTTTTTAAAGACAATACACAAACAAAACATAAAACCTAATAGCATAAAACCTCTTTTCTAAAAACTGCTTATTAAATTTTGACAAACAAATAAAACATCTTATTTGAGTACAACATAGTTGCAGATTATCACATATGCATATCTTATTTATTCTTTTTCCAACCTCTCACTATTTCTCCCTTTATTCAATTAGATTTCTTTTACCTAAATTACTATATCTATTTACTCATTGTACTTATACTTTCATTTGTCTTGTTCACAATTTCATTGTTCTCTTCTAACGTTCTTCCAAAATTTTATTAATTCTCAGTAGGCTAACTTAACAAACAAAACACAAAACATAGAAACATAAAACTTATTTTTGGAAAGCGGCTTAATCCCGGGTTAGCATCTTTTTATACAGACATAAATCAAATTCATGCTCACCTTATATATTTTTTCATATCTCATTTAACATTCTGCATTTTCTATATGTTTTCTCCCCTCTTTTCACTCTCTTTTCACTCTCTTAATTCTATTTTATTTATTTCATCTCAATTTAAACCATTATACTTGTATCTTTTGTCCGTTCTTTTTCAATTATCTATTTTTTCTTTTCTCTTTACTGCAAAATTTCTCTGTAATCACTGGTTGAAGTATGATGACTTTTTATCTTTCCCCTAAATTTAACACTTAAAATAATATATAACTTCCATACTGATTCTGCTTAGTGCATTCTACATAGTACATTTTAAAATAATAAAAGAAAAGAAAAAAAAATAGTAAGCTTATAATATAGGAAAAACAATGTTCCATAGCTAATTAAACTCTATTAGACATTTTACACATTCCCTTTAATATGTTATTCCAATTTTCTAACTCTATTTCAAATACAAATACTACAATGCAATCCTGTGCACTTTTGCAGAATCTCTTCTTTAATTACATTTTACCCTTTGTCTCGAAAAAAACCCTGTTTTTTAACACCTTGTTTTAAGTCTTTATAACTTCTCTTCCCTTTTTCCCTTCCTCTCTTATCCAGTCTAGTCTTTTTGTCCCCACATCTCTCAATCTCCGCCCTCTTGGTCTCCCCTCTCTGTTGTATTCCTCTTTTCTGTTGCTTTCTGACATTATATCAATTTTTAACCTTATTTTTCCCTTTCTTGGTTGTTTTTTTAAATCTTGAATTCTTTCCCTTTCCCTTTTCTTCCTCAACTAAAATTATTTGTCCATTAAAGATGGCTTCTTCTTCTTCATCCCAACTTTCTTGTAATTCCTGGTAGGTAGAAATCGCGATTTCTAAGAAATGAAAAACGGATCCAGTAGAGCCCTTACCTTCTTGTTCCTTTTCTTTTAACTTTTTATATTCTATTTTCAATTCTTCAACAGATAATGCCATTGTAAGATTTTTTTAAAAAAAACAACCCAAATGTTTTTAATCTTTCAGAAAATAGTTTCCAAGAGTCCCAAAGTCACAAAGCAATCCAAATCAGCACAAACTGTTTCATTTAGCACTTTCTTCTTTTTGTACTATCTTTTCCTGGGGTGAAATTTAATTACACAGTTCCAAAGTAATTTTTTAGAAGTCTTATTGCCGTTATCTCTGATCTTAAAAGTTCCAAGCCGTCTCCTCCAACAAAATCTTAATATAAGTTCTTTACCTCTACCTTCCGACTTATAGCAAAAAAAAAATTGGTTTTTAGTTCCAATGTTCAGAAATCTTAATATCCCCTTGGCTTTAATTTTCAGGTTTAATTACCTTCTGTACCAAAGCAGGTTTTTCCGATTTCCATCTGCTATCTCCGCAGGGAAGGAAAGTGAGAAGAAAAAAACTTTCCCTTTAACTTTTCTCCACCGCTTTTAACAATCTTGTTAGGAAACAATGTATCATTTGAAAAGTTGAACCTCCAGGATAGAAATGTAACTTATTGTTCCGGTTCAGCCAAAAACTTTCACTTCTTCAAACTTCCTCCTGCACAATCTTGTCCGGCTGAAAGCTTCTTTGTGGTGGCCATTACTGACCGCCGCTCCACCGCCTTGGGAAACGGGAGTTAAACTGGCTGAGGAGGGGGATTGCGATTCCCCCAGACCCCTGCCTGGATCTCCCCTGTCTTCAGTTACCTCTACGGGGTAACCAGAGCCTCCAAATCCAGCTGGATCGGGGGCACCTCGGCAGCGAGCACAGCAGGAACCACGCACAATTGCAGATTCCTGCCACCACTGAAGCCTTGCAACTGGAAGTCAGGAAATCACTGGATTTCTTGCTTTCTAGCTAATTTTTAGATATTCGGCTCTGCTTTTAAGTAGAGCCGAACCTCCCTTTGGACTGAAGGTTCTATTATTCAGTTGCAGACTCAGCCGATGGCAGAAACACAGATCTAAGTGAATCTGTGATTCTGTGAGCAACTCAAACTGCCTGCCTGATTTTGGATAAAAGTTGCTCTTTTTTATAAAAAAAAAAATCAATATTTACATACATGGTGTATTGTGAGTTAATTTTGTGAGTTTTCTTGCTAGCAAATTTTATGTGACAGGCTCAGATAGCCGATCTCACAGATCTCTGAATGAATCTGTGATTCTGTGAGCAACTCAATCTGCCTGCCTGCTTTGCCCGATTTTGGGTAAAAGTTGCTCTTTTTTATTAAAAAAAATCAATATTTATATAAATATTTATATTTACATGCCATGCCCAGCCAATCACGACCACCAAGCCATACCCACAAATTAGGCCATGCCCACAGAACACATTGTTAAGAAATTTGAACCCCATCCCTGCCTCTGTGTGTTTGTGTGTGTGTGAGAGAGAGAGAGAGAGGGAGAGAGGTTAGATCAGAACTCTCTCTTTCTCTCCCTCTCCCTCCCTCCTTCTCTCTCCCACCAATGTCAGCAAGCCACCATCAATCACAATTCATATTTGTGGCCCCCTGGATTTAAAATTATGAGTTTGGTGGTCCCTGAGGTCCAAAAGGTTGGCAACCCCTGCCTTAGAAAATAGCTTGACCCTTCCTTTCTTAATTTGGAGTATATTGTCACTCCTAGTCAGTATGGCATGGGGATATGAGGATTATAGGCTAAAATATTTGGAGAATACCAGTTGTTTTATCCCCTTTTGTAGACAGGTTAGTTTTTTTTTTTAGAAGGCAATTTCTTGCAGTTTTTCATACTTTTATTTTGTTTGTCATCAAAGTAGACTTCAAGTGTTTCACATCCCTCTCAATCTGGAGAGGCTGATTCATTCCACTGGAAAATTGACCTGAATTTGAAGGGCTTTCAAAGCCTCCCAATGCAGCCCCCTCAGTGGACAGGATTCCACCTCTAGTTTATTGAAGTTGAGGCACATATTCATATTTACATACTCAGACTTGATGTTTGCACAGCTGCTTTGTGTCAGGCAAAAGTTTATTTGGCAGTAACAGCAAAATGCAGATTCTACTTTCAAATGCCTGAGATGTCAATTTCAGCAAAGGCTGCTGGCGAGAGTGTTTATGCACCCTTCCTCAGCCTTCTTTCCTCTACATCTTCCCAAGCAGGCAGATGAATAACAACAACAAAACAACAACAACAACAACAACAACAATAATAATAATAATAATAATAATAATAATAATAATAATAATAATAATAATAATAGCACCAGCAGCAGCAGCACCAACAACCACAACAGTTCCAAGGTCCTTGGGTTAGGACTCGAGCTGTTGAGCTACCAACCAACCCCAACGGCTGTGAATCTCACCAAATAACAATAACAACAACAACAATAATAATTTCAATGAATCTGCAGGGCAAACATAGTGGGAAAGACCGGGCTATGAGCTTCCCCCGAGGCGTTTTGGGCTCAGAACAAGAAGATTTGTGTTCAACAGCAACAAGATTTCCTTTGGTCCGGACTCTTTTAATGGAGGGTGAAATAATCTCCTTCCGGCAGGATGTCTTGCCCTGGAGACTGCAGAGAAGCCCGGCCGATGGCCGCCGCGGTCTCTTTAAGCGCCTTGACAGGTGCTGCTCCGAGGATTGGAGGGGGGGGGGGGAAACCCGGACGGAGCCCGCCTATTGGTCGTTGGAAGGCGAAGGGGATGATGTCATCGCACAGGGCCCGATGTCATTGGCGGAAAGAAGAAGCGTTGCCGCCGCCCGTCCCCCCCCCCGTCCCCCCACCTTCGATGGCGATCTTGCGGTCGCCGTGGAGGGGGTTGCTCAGCTGTGGCGGACCCGGGAGTCGCCTTCCGTGCGAAAGTGGGCGCTACACTTCCGGGCCTCCCCCGTCGCCTCACGCTACTCTCCCGAGGGGGCGAGCGGGGAGAGGCAAGGTAAGTTTGGAGCCCCCGAGCGGTGGGTCAGGAAAAAAAAAAAAAAAACCACCACGTTTTCTTGGGCTTGTCTTCCGGGGCTGGGTCGGCCATTCGGTGGCACCGGGTGGCTTCAGTTATTCCTGCCTGCAGAAATAGGGAGGGTCACCTCCGGCCGCCCCAGAAAAAGCTTCGCTGCAAGCCCTCCTTCGGATGTGGAGCCGCGATGCAGGGAGACCGGAGCAGGGGGAATCCCGTGTCATCCCGTTTCCACGTTCTCTTGGTTCTGTAGCATGGGCCGATCCTGGATCCATTCTGTGCCATCAAGTCGGGTTGTTTGACTCCGTATAGGTATATATGGGTATACATACATACATACATACATACATACATACATACATACATACATA
>BLBF01000003.1:2056512-2071333 GCA_015471245.1 Laticauda colubrina
AGAATAAACTCCTTTATTGGCCAAGTGTGATTGGACACACAAAGAATTTGTCTTTGGTGCATATGCTCTCAGTGTACTTAAAAGAAAAGACACATTCATCAAGAGTCGAGAATCATAAGGTACAACACTTAATGATAGTCATAGGGCACAATAAGCAATCAAATCATACTAGGAAACAGTCAATAAGGATACAAGCGACAAAGTTACAGTCATACAGTCACAAGTGGGAGGGGATGGGTGATAAGGAGTGATGAGAAGATTAACAGTAATAGTAGCATACACTCTGTAAATAGTTGAACAGTGTTGAGGGAATTATTTGTTTAGCAGAGTGATGGCTTTCGGGGGAAAAAACTGTTTTTGTGTTCTGGTGTGCAGTGCTCTATAGCGTCGTTTTGATGGAAAGAGTTGAAACAGTTTGTGTCCGGGATGTGAGGGGTCTGTAAATATTTTCACAGCCCTCTTTTTGACTCGTGCAGTGTACAGATCCTCAATGGAAGGGAAGTTTGTAGTAATTGTTTTTTCTGCAGTCCTAATTACTCTCTGAAGTCTGTGTCTGTCCTGTTGGGTTGCAGAACTAAACCAGACAATTATAGAGGTGCAGATGACAGACTGAATAATTCCTCTGTATAACTCTTATCACCATTTTAATACCAGGTAGTCCTTATTTAACAACCGTAACTGACCAGCACATCTGATATTAAGTGAAGCAGTTGCTAAATTTGGAAAATAACATGACTGTAACTGCTTTCCTTTTTCCCATTCCTCCCCTGTTTGGCTTAATTATTCCTGCACTAAAGAAGGGAATTAATATTTGCATTTACATTAATTGGATAGGAAGTGATTACAAGCAGCCGCACAATGAGGAATACATATTGAAAGCAATACGGATGGCAGTCATGAATGTGCTTACACAGACAGCCCAGTTATTCCTCATTGTGTGCCTGCTTACTCTCTTGCAATCCCTTTCTTTGCAAGTCTTTAAAGTTACAGCAAGTTCTTAACATTGCAAAATGTAGGTATCTGGAATGGGGAGAAGAGATGGGGTGAGTTAGGAAATCTGAGCACTGCAGAGTAGAGCCAAGTGACATGTCAGTTTCCACATCTGATTTCCATCTCTCCACAGCCTGCCCTGGGGGTACCGAGAAGCCTTGCAGCGGATATGGGCAATGTGATGGTGAAGGAACACGTGGAGGCACCGGTCTTTGCATGTGTCAGACTGGCTACGGTGGTCCCTTTTGTTCAGAGTGTGGAGATGGCTACTATGAAGCTGCTCGCAATGACAGCCATCTGGTATGTGCGGGTACGTAGAGTGTTTGTGTTGGGCTGGGCTGGGGAAGGTTGGGGGATTGTCATTTCTGTAATCTCTTCCCAAGGCAAGGTTAATAATAACTGTAGTTTATGTGGCAGGTTGGCTGGAAGGCATGCAACTGGTTTACTTCGGCCATGTATTGCTTTTTCTTCTCAAGCTTTCCACCTCACCTCAGTTGTAAACTGTGTTCCTTTTCACCCAATTCTCTCTCCCACCCAGAGTGCTACCGGGCCTGTGGGAGCTGTTCAGGTCCCGAGGATACCAGCTGTCTGCGCTGCAAGAGAGGTTGGATGCTGCACAACCAACGATGCATCGGTGAGCTTGTGGCCCTGAAATAGTTTGGAGTTGGCTTGGTGATGTTTGAAAAGGCAGAATTAATTAATTAATTTTATTTTATTTTTGTCAATTGCTTACAAGATAATAGGTATCAGTATAAACATAGTTAGGAATACATGAAATGGATACATATAAGAAAAATAAAAAGAAACAATGAGACAGGGATGATAGGCATGTTGGTGCGCTTATGCACGCCTCCTACAGACCTTTTAGGAAAGGGGTGAGGTCTATAGTAGACAGTCTAAGGTTAAAGTTTTGGGGGTTTGGGGAAGAAACCACAGAGTCAGAGTATTCCAGACATTGACCACTCTGTTGCTGAAGTCGCATTTCCTGCAATCATGTTTGGTGCGATTAACCTTGACTTTGCATCTAATGTTTGCTCTTGTGTTGTTATGGTTGAAGCTGAAGTATTCATTGACAGGTAGGACATTGCAATGTATGATTTTAGGTTCCTTCAAAGACCTGCTTCTTCTGGATAGGGTACAGGTAGTCCTCGATTTAATGACCGGTGATGTCATAAGTGACTGTTCAAAATTACAACACACCTTCTAAAAGGTGTTTACAAGCTGGTTGCTCCCACCCCCTGCAGACACATGACTGAATTTTGGGCACTTAGCAACTGGCCAGCACTGATGGCTGTTTGCTATGTTCTGCAGTCATGTGACCATGGTTTATGACATTTTTGCTGAAAATGTCAACTGTCCCACTTGCTTAATGACTGCTGCAAAACAAAATGATCACAAAATTGAGTCAGATAACAGATAATCAGAGTTGGATGAGACCTTGTAGGTCATCTAGTCCAACCCCCTTCCCAAGCAGGAAACCCTACACCATTTCTGACAAATGGCAGTCCAGTCTCTTCTTGAAAGTCTCAAGTGATGGTGCTCCCACAACTTCCAAGGGCAACTTCTATTCCCTTGGTTGATCGTTCTGGGAATTCTGGGAGTTGAAATCCACAAGTCTTAAAGTTGCCAAGGTTGGAGACCCCAGATCTAGAGTCTTTTAGAGTGGGTGACTGTAATAATTGTAATAAATAGTAGCAATAGCAACAACAGCAACACAGAAGCTGGAAGGAGAATGTAAAATGCCTCCGTGAGAATTGAGAGAGAAGAAAGGAGGGAGAGAAGGTATTCGGCCACCCCCTATCTTGAATCTCTCTGTCTTTCTTACAGACATAGATGAATGTGGCACTGACATGGCACACTGTCGCAACAACCAGTTTTGTGTCAATACAGAAGGCTCCTATGAATGCCGAGGTAAGAGGTTGAAGCTTCTAAAATGACTGTCTGTTGCTGTGCACCCCTGTGGGTCTCACTGAAACACATTCAAGAAGCAGAGCTGCTTCTGGAGAAGTAGGTCTTCAGCAGAGTGACTCTGTTCCTATGGGAGGAACAGAGCAGCCCTTAGGAAGTTATGCTACGAGCATATCAACCCTTGTTTGTCTGGTTTGCGGCATGAATCCTAATACAGTGGTGGGATTCAAAAACATGGCTTGGTGGGTGTGGTATGGTTTGGTGGGCGTGGCAGGGGAAGGATACTGCAAAATCCCCATTCCCTCCCCACTCCAAGGGCAAGGTTACTGAAAAACCCCATTCTCTCCCCAGCCCACTAACCTGCTTTCCAGCTCCATTCTCCTGTGCAGGGCAACCAAAGAAGACCCAGCTGGGACTCAGGAGACGGAGAATAGATGGGAGCAGGGCCAGTCAGAGGTGGTATTTGCTGGTTCTCCAAACTACTCAAAATTTCCACTACCGGTTCTCCAGAACTGGTCAGAGCCTGCTGAAGTTCACCTCTGCTAATATATGAAGTTCTTCAAGGAAGCAAAAATGGCATAATCTACCAGCTGAGAACATTATTTTTCCCATCTCCCATAAATAGACATTCTTACATATTTAGCCAGTTTACACCTATAAGAATCACCTTTTTTTTTTAAGCAGGAAATAGTGGATGCTTCATGCTAGGCTTACTGCGTTTATTTGTGCGTATTAATGTGCCTTTGAGGTAGTTTCTGACTCTTGGCAATTGACTGGACCAAACCCTGTAGGTTTTTTGGCCAGGTTTTTTGGAAGGGATTTGTCCTTGCCTCTTCTTTCTTCCTAGGGCTGGGAGAGAAGGACTGGCCCAAGATCACCTAGCTCGGGTGTCAAATTCAAGGCTCGCAAGCCAGATCCAGCCCATGCAGTGCTTAAATCTGTCCCGTGGGGCCAGCCTGGAAACAGCAAAGGGCTGGCCCATGGTGCTTCAGCTCAGCCCAGCCTAACCAGGCACTGATCTACAACCTGATGGCAGCTGGCAGCGTGCTGGAGGAGGCCACGGCAGGCGAAAACAGAGGTCGGGAAGGCTGCCTGCACCCCTCCCGAGCTCTGTTTTCAGCTGCCATGGCCTCCACCAGCACATGCCTCATAGCACACTCCTCTACAGGTGCTCCCAACACGAGTGACATTGAGCTGGCCATGCCCATCCTGCCCAAGGCCACCCCAAAGTCAAGCACAACCCTCATGCAGCCCTCAATGAAATCGAATTTGACACCCCTGACCTAGCTAGCTTTGCATCCAA
The DNA here is from genome assembly GCA_015471245.1 of Laticauda colubrina. NCBI lineage: Eukaryota > Metazoa > Chordata > Lepidosauria > Squamata > Elapidae > Laticauda > Laticauda colubrina. Next base: position 2,060,714 of record BLBF01000003.1, read on the forward strand.
GGAGGGGCTAGAATTCACAGTCTCCTGGTTGCTAACCTGATGCCTTAACTGCTACACCAAACTGGCTATGATTTATACATAACCAATTTTCTAATATTTTTCTCTTACCTTTTCATTCAGCCAGCCACCCAGCCTTCCTTACCCCTAGGGGATCAATGCCTATGCCCATCTCTTCATTTCTCTCTCTACTTTCTCTTCAGATTGTGCCAAAGCTTGTATTGGCTGCATGGGCGCTGGGCCTTCTCGCTGCAAGAAATGCAACAAGGGCTATCAGAGAGATGGTGTCAAATGCTTTGGTAAGTTCAACTGTCACCCCTTTCTATGCTAGAGTTCTTATGAGGAGTCCTTGGCGCTCTCTTGAGTTTGGTTGTTTTCATGCAGATGTTTCATTAGCAATAGTAATAGCACTTAAGATTTATATATCACTTCATAGTACTGTACAGTAGAATGTCTATGGAGATTCTCAGTCCTCCAGGCCATGATTGTCCCAAAGGTGTTTTTTTCAAGATGCAACTGGGCTTGCTGGTTTTTCTTTGAAAACATTTCTCTTCTCATCCAAGAAGCTTCTTTAGCTCTGACTGGATGGTGGGGTATGGAAGAAATTATACTCCTTGCAGACAGCTCATCATTTGCATTTTCCAGTCTACAACAAAGTCCTTTCAAGAGTTCCAAGAAGGCTCCATACCCATTTGCACTATTCAGGCAGCCCTGACAACACAGTTAAACCTCCAGGTGGCCTCAACAACTCACTAAAAGGATGCAAATGACCAGCTGTCTGCAAGGAGTATAAATCCTTCCATTCCCCACCATCAGGGGTGGGATTCCACCAGTTCGCATCCATTCGCTAGAACCGGTTCTTAACATTCTAAGCAGTTCGGAGAACTGGTTGTTAAAATAAATTACTGGCCAAATCCTGTAAGGAAGGCAGGAAGGAAACATTCTGGTGTTGCTTACAGAAACTGCCTCTCCATTGACCCTTATTACATTCTTGGCAGGACTAGACTTCCTTATCTCAGGAACGTCTCTGGAGTTTTTTTCCCCTCCTTTGTTGGTATTTTGCTTGTGCGGAGTGACCATTCAAAGTTACAATGGCACTGAAAAAAGTGACTTATGACCATTTTCCACACTTACGACTGTTGCAGCATCCCCACAGTCATGAGAGGCCATGTGTGCCTCAATGTGAGTAATATTGAGTTGGCCACACCCAGCCAATAACATGCCAAGCCATGCCCACCCAGTCATATGACCACCAAGCCACGCCCACCACCTAAGCCATGCCCACAGAACCCGCTGATAACAATTTTGAATCCCACCCCTGCCCACCATCCAGACAGAGCCGAAGAAGCTTCTTGGATGAGAAGTGAAACATCTTCAAAGAAAGTCCAGTTAGCTCTTGAAAAAAAAGCACCTTTGGACTTTATAGCAGAGTTTCCCCAATGTTTCTGGCTTTGTCCAAGCACATGCACGCACAGCTCCATTTGCACAAGCAGCGAACACAAATGGAGCATGCACGCAGAATTGAAGCACGCGCGCACAGGCTTGCCCACTGCTCATGCAAGTGGGGATACACATGAACGCATACGTTCACCTCCCATTTCCGTGGCCTAGTTCCAAACAGCTCAAGGCCTAGTAATGGGCCGTGGCCCAGGGGTCGGGGACCCCTGCTTTACAGCCTTCTCCAAGCAGGTTACAGAGTCAGCCTACGTCCCTCAACGATCTGAGTCTTCTTTTTACCGACCTCGGAAGGATGTAAGGCTGAGACAACCTTGAGCCGGTCGGGATCGAACTCCTGGCAATGGGCAGAGTCAGTCTGCAGTACTGCATTTCTAACCATTGTGACACCACGGCTCCTACCCAGTTTTATTACCCAAACTAGGTAACATCATCAGTGCTGTTAGAGTGTATGTGTGGAGTTGCTCTCCATTTATATTCTAGTGGGTTGCCCTGTCAGTATTGATGGGGGGGGGGGTGGACTTAGAGGTTCTTTTGTTGGTTTACTGTTGGGTTGTCTAGCAGTTCCTTGACTGAATGCTCCTATTCCTGCATAATTGGGAGGCAGCCAATCTTCTGGGCAGCCTAGAGTAGTTCTCTGAAGCTACAGTGCTTTCTTCCTGCCAGCAGGCCTGTTAAAAGTAGCAGGGACTCTTTTAATTTCAATTTTGGGAGTTGCTGAATTGTTGCAGTCTGTTTTCCTTGGACTGCAGATATTGCTGTGGTGGTTGGCTGTATCCTGGAAAAGACTCTAAATTGGCCCCAATCCTGTTACCCTTTCTTAAGATCCTAAAATCATAGCTATGTTCTCATGCTTGAGATGTTGACTGTGTTAAGGGCCCCATTGCCTGGTTGTATTGCTAACTGGCCAAGTAAGTTAGTTTAGCTTATTGATTAACCCATAGGCCATATCAAAATACACAAGATTTCCAAACACAAATTGTTAATAAAATCCTATAAAAACAATTTAAAATGAAATTGGAGCTAACTGGCCAAGTAGCTTGCTCCTATCTATATATAATCTGGATGTTTTTAGTGTTTTAAAATGTTTTTAGCATTTTTGATTATAATGTATTTTCTTGAATTGTATGCCTCCAAGAGTCATTGACTGAAATGGGCAGCTATAGAAATGGAAGGAAGGAAGGGAGGGAGGGAGGGAGGGAGGGAGGGAGGGACTGTGGCAGTTATAATTATTGCCAAGCAATGCCTGAAAATCCACCTGTGACTGACTGCATTAAAGTTCATATAATTAAGTGGTCGAAGTCACAAAATCCATATAGGAATGCCAAAAATCTCATGTAAAATTGTCAGAAGATTTCAGTCTTTTTCCACAAGAGTTTTGACCGGTGGGATTTTGCAGGATCTGTTTGCTTTCCTTAAGGAGTTCTCAGTTCATTTGCTGAGGGTCCAAAGGGTAATCTGAGATGTTGTGCTTTGCAGGTATGCAGCCCAGCTAAAAGAAGGCTTAGGAATAGAAGAGTTCCAGAAAAAAAAGTGTAGGAAAACTGTGGAATTTTGGATAGAACATTTCAAGGAATGAACCATAGAGTTAAATAAAGAGGCGGATCTGTTAAGGGTAATCCTCGATTTACAACAGTTCATTTAGTGACCAATCAAAGTTACAATGGCACTGAAAAAGTGACGTATGACCATTTTTCACACTTACAACCATTGCAGCATCATGGTCATGTGATCCAAATTTGGCCGTGGGGCAACTGACTCACATTTATGTCTTGGGGTCATGTGATCACCTTTTACAAGTTTTTTGTCAAGCAAAGTCAAAGGGGAAACCAGATTCACTTACCAACCTTGTTACTAACTGAACAACTGCAATAATTCACTTAACAACTGTGTCAAGAAAGATCATAAAATGGGGCCAAGTTTGTGTAACAACTGTCTCACTTAGTGACAGAAATTTTGGGCTTCAATTGTGGTCACAAATCCAGGACTACCTGTATATTGTCCTGGCTTTTCAGCACTCTGATACACTGCATCTTTACTCCCAATAGTAAATCCAAATGCAACAAACTAATGGAAGGAGAGGCCTGAGAGCCAAGCTTGTGTAAGATGTAGCTTAATGCATATAAAATATGCAAACATCATCTTGTTGATTTGCTAGGCAAGAGACTTTTTTCCCCTCGTTTGGAGCAAAGCCCGTATTTAGATTTGTCCTTGACGCTTGAAATCTGCTGAATCAAGGTCTGGAAAAGTAAGGATTTACTGGTTTAGAAATGGGCGAAGTGCAACAGTTGAGCAGATGACACAGCAGAGAGCTCAGAAAGCGTAGCTGCTGCATCTGGGGATAAAAATGGGAGATAGGAAAGGGACGAGTTTTTAGCCAATATTGTTTATGGTTCTTTGAAATTCTTATTGCTCCCCTTCCTCATCAGACGTGGACGAATGTGCAGGTGAAGTGGAGGAGCCAGTGTGTACGGCAGCCAACGAGGTTTGTGAGAACACAGAGGGCAGTTATCGCTGTGTTTGCGCTGAGGGACATCTACGCAAAGAGGGGATTTGTGTGGAAGACAAGCCCCCAGGTAAAAGTCAGCAGGGGCATTTTATTTTTACTTGTTTATCTATAACCAGCCTTTATTATTTTTTACAAAGAGGGTGGCAGATATATCTAATATTCCTTCTTCCTGCTGTTTTCCCCACAACAGCCCTGTGAGGTAGGTTGGGTTGAGAGAGAGGGACTGATCCAAAGTCACCCAGCAGGCTATCGTGGCTCAGGCGGGACGAGAACTCACAATTTCCTGGGGATTGGACCAAAGCCACCGAATAGGTTATTGTGCCTCAGGTGGGACTAGAAGTCGCAGTCTCCTGGGGATTGGCCCAAAGTCACCCAGAAGACTATCATGCCTCAGGCAGGACTAGAACTCACAATTTCCTGGGGATTGGCACAAAGTCACTCTGCTGGCTTTTATGCTTAAAATGGGACTACATGTCCCAGTCACCCAGTTTCTAGCCAGGTGGCTTAACCACTAGATCACTCTGGCATCTTTGACAGCTCACAGGTTTTTGCTATGGGGTAGCCATAATTCTGTCTAGGATCAGCTTTGGGGTCTGTCTTCTTTGTTATTCTCTAGCTCCCTGTATTCTGTAGACATTTCCTCACAAACTGGCCCTTTTAGGAATAGTTATTGAATTAAATTCTTTTTTGTCATTGTACGTATACACACAGTATATATACTATGAAATTCACATAACATCCAGAGACCAGACCCAATACGTACACACACATGACAATCCCCAAACACCCCCCAGCCCCCACCCTCCAAAATTCCCTGCCCCCTAAAAACACACAAGCATCCACACAACAAACCAAGTAATATTGTCCAACAACTCATATAATTAAGGTCTATAATTGAATTAAACACTATTCCAATCGGAGTGATATTCCAAATCAGACACAAATTTAGATTTGTTTTGGAGTAAAAGAATTGTGAAATCATTGTTTTCTCTACCACTTAAATATATTTCTGAATCGAACTGAGGTCCAGTCTTTACACACTGGGCAGGGGAAGGGCAAACCTAGACAAATATTTCTCAATCTTGGCAACTTTCAACTCGCAGAATTCCCCAGCCAGCCTTGGCGAGGTTGAGAAACACTTGACCTAGACCCGTGATGGCGAACCTATGGCACGGGTGCCACAGGTGGCACACAGAGCCATTTGTATGGGCACACGAGCCCCAGCCAAACTTACCTGCACTGCGCATGCGCGCACCTCCCAGCTCATTTTCGGCCCGTTTGAGGCATTTTTTGCCCTCGCAGAGGCTCAAGGCGAAACTCTGCAGCTTTTGGAGGCCGAAAAACATGTTTTTAGGCCTCCAAAGGCTGCAGAGGCTTCCCTCCAGCTCCTGGGAGGGCAAAAATAGCCTCCCCTGGGCTCCAGAGACCCTCTGGAGGCTGAAAACGGGCACTTCTGGTATTTCTGGAAAGCCCATTTTTCGGCCTCCTGAGGCTGCAGAGGCTTCTCTCTAGCCTCAGGGAGGGCAAAAAAGGCCTCAAACAGGCCAAATTCAGCTGGGAGGCACAAGCATGTGCAGGACAGGTAAGGGGGCAGGAAGGTTGTGCGCGTATGCGCATGGGGGCAGGGTGCATGGCATTGTGGGTGCCAGCAACTATGCGCTATCGCATACATGCGCACTTTTGGCACACCACAACAAAAAGATTTGCCATCACTGACCTAGACAGTCAAGCTGCTCCAGAGGCTAAAAACTAACTGCCCTTTGCCATTGCTGAGGGCCTTTGTTGTCTTGCAGATGCTCCTGAGAAAGGATTCTTTGACGACATTACAGACGATGAAGTGGTTGTGCTGCAGCAGATGTTCTTCGGGGCTATCATCTGCGCACTGGCCACCTTGGCTGCCAAAGGAGACATGGTCTTCACTGCCATTTTCATAGGTGCAGTGGCCGCGATGGCTGGCTACTGGATGTCGGAGCGTAGTGACCGCGTTCTCGATGGCTTTATGAAAGGGAGATAGGACTTAGGCAGGGATCACTCCCTTCTGCTTCCTGCCTTGGAAAGCCAGCTGGTTGGGGGGGAGGGGCAGGAATACCTCAGCCCCAACCCTTTCCCCCTTACCTTAGCAGGTTTGAAACCTAGAGGTGGAACATACAACCTGCATCCCCATCTGGGCTAAATGAAGCCTTGACTTTCTGAAGATATGCTGGAGAGACAAATAGGAGCCAGGAAATCATGTGTGCTCTGCAGGCCTATCACCCAACGGTCCTGCCAGGTATTAGAAGGGACTGAGTTACCCCTTAGGGAAGTTTAAGGTTCAGATGAAACCGCTCCTATTATCTTCCAGCTGACCCACTCTCTCTATGCATATTGGATGATCCTGGAAAAGTTCATCCCAATAAGCTATGATCTCTCCCACTTGGGGCTGCCAAGGCGAACTGGAGAAAAAGCTCAGCTCTTTGGGTCTGTACTGGTGTGGAGTGGTTCCCTGCTGGCTCTTTGGGAATCTGTCCTTTGGCCCAAGAGTTAACCTGCACATCGCATTGAAGGAAGTGAGAAATGGTGGCAATACATTTTTAGAGTATTCTGCTTCAGGTAGGATTCAGTGTTTGGGCTGATCCCTGATCTCAAAATCACCCTTGTATTGAATCAATCAGTATCATAAGAGAAGAGCATAATATAAATTTAATAAATAATAATATATATACTTATTTGTGTGGTCAGAAGTGGTACATTTCAAAAAAAATTTTTTCCTCATCTGTATAATATATGGACTTTCTTATGCTGCCAGTTGGCAGCTTGGAAGGCAAAGGAAGTTGAAAGAGGCCTGCATGTCCACTTTTTTCGCTTTGCAATTCTGTATCTCAGGAAAAATAAATGTCTCTGTCTAAATCCACATGGTTCTCACTGTTGCATGCTCTCTCTTTGACGGTTCACAGGTTCTTTTCTTTTCTACCTTGGACACACAAGGTTCGAAACTTTCAATTTCACTTCAGCTTTCACATTAAAAGACTTTTGGGAAAAGACTTCAAGAAATCACTGAAAATGTTCCTCTCTCTCTCTCTCTCTCTCTGTTGTCTACAACCAAATTTGCCTTCTCCCGTTTTTTGTGGGTCTTTTCGCAATGCACGAAAGTTTGATCCTTGGACTACCGGACAGGAATGAGTGGAATTTCAGCTGAGAAAGCTTCAATCCTCTCCTAAGCTTAACTTGTTTGCTTGCTTGTGCTTGTAGGTCACTCACTTCCTTCTTAACTCTGGATGGCTTATAGAAATAACAGGTAAATGGCTCAACAACAGCTAAAGCAAACCATAGAATATTATTTTAGAACAAATATTTAAACTGTTGTTAAGAATCAGAACAATTACAAGCCCGGAATAAACAGGTATTTGGCCTATGGTAAGAAACCTCTCCTAAGCTGTAATGCTAAGACTTATTTCAATTTAAAACACAGTTTGTTCCACAGTGTGACCCTTTTCACAGAGAATCAGTCAGTCAGCTGGAAGGGAGGTTTTCTAGGCCAACGCCCTGATCAAGCAGGAGACTCTACAGTCCAGGGGTGTCAAACTCATGGCCTGCGGGCTGGATGTGGCCCTGCCCCCGCCCGGTTTAGCAAAGGGGGGAAAAAGTCCCGATACATCATGTGATGCCGCCGTGACGTGAGTTTGACACTCCTGCTATAATCTACCATTTCCAACAGGTGGCTGTCCAGTCTTTTCTTAAAAACCACCAGTGGTGAAGCCCTTACAACTTCTGAAGGCAAAGCTGTTGCACCGGTTAATTGTCCTCACTGTTAGGAAGTTTCATCTTAATTCTGGGTTGCTTCACTTCTTGATCAGAATAATGGGATGGAATGACAAGAGTTGGAAGCAGTGGTGGGATTCGGCAGGTTCTGACCAGTTCTGGAGAAGCGGTAGCGGAAATTTTGAGTTGTTTGGACAACCGGAAAATGCCACCTCCGCCTGGGGATTTTACAGTATCCTTCCCCTGCCGCACCCACCAAGCCATGCCCACAGAACCGGTAGTAAAACATTTGAATCCCACCACTGGTTGGAAGAGACCTTGGAGGTCTTCTAGTCCAAACTCCTGCTCAGGCAGGAAATCCTGTACAATTTCAGGCAAGTGGCTGTTCAGTCTCTTCTTCAAAACCTTCAGTGATTAAGCACCCACTACTTTTGAAGGCAAGCTGTTCCCCTGGTTAATTGTTCCAGGTTGCTTCTCTCCTTGATTAGTTTCCATCCATTGTTTCTTGTCCTGCCTCCTGGTGCTTTGGAGAATAGGTTGATTACCTCTTCTTTGTGGCAGCCTTTCAGATGCTGGAATACTGCTATCCTGTGCCCCCTAGTCCTTTCCTCTAGACTAGCCATACCCAAATCCTGCAACCGTTCTTCATATGTTTTAGTCTCCAGGCCTTTAATCATCTTAATTGCTTTTCTTTGCACTTTTTCCAAAGTCTCAACATTTTTTTTTTTGTAATGTGGTGACCAAAACTGGATGCTGTATTCCAGGTGTGGCCTTACCGAGGCTTTAACAAGTGGTACTTAATAGAAAAATATGAAATATTTTTAAATATTTTAAATATGTAAACATCTCATACAAAATAATAAAGCATTGAAAGTGCTCCATTTTGTTGATCTAAGTGGCTGGATGGGCTATTTAAGAAAGCAACTAATGGCATGTCAGCATGAGATTTGGGAGAGGTCTGTTACAATTTCTGAAGTATTTTCAAGTGTCACCTTACTGAGAGACCACAAAATAATTTAACCTTGAGGTTACCAGCATTTATAGCTGTGTGAAAAGGAAAGTATACCTTCTTTTGAGTTCTATGGTTTTACTCATCAGGACATAGTAAAAAGCATCTGGTCTTTAGAAGTTCTTAAAAGTAGGTAAACACAACCTCAGATGAACAGCAACACACGACACATTACACCATGTCATCCTTTATTTTACAAAAAGAAAGCCAAAATGGAGAAGCCATGAGTGGAAAAGAAAGCATACCTTTACTGCTTCCTTCAGTATGAAGAGGCTTAGTAGTAGCCAGGTGCTGATAATCATGTTCCCTTGATCAATTGATCATCAGCAAGTATGACTATAAAAGCCAAAGTTTTAGGAGTCTGCTGGTACAGCATTGAGACATGTATCAACACACTGCCAAAGACATGAGCAATGATCTTAAGAGAATCAATTGTTGCTGCCTATCAATCTGAGAATGATTATAAGGCCATCTTGAAACAATTTAAAGGCCATCATTCTACAGGGAGGAACATTATTCACAAATGGAAAACATTCAAGACAGTTGCCAATCATCCCAGGAGTAGATGTCCCAGCATACTCATCCCAACCTCAGGCCATGCAATGCTCAGAGAAATTTAAAAAAAATAATCAAAGAGTTATATTTCAGACTCTACAGGTTTGTATGTTCAATGTTCACACCCAGGACAATACAATTAGGAAAAAATTGAACAGTATGGTTTGTTTGAAAGGGTTGCCAAGAGACCAAGGCTCTTCTCTCTAAAAAGAACATGGCAGCACAACTAAAGCATCTGAACAAATCACAAGACTTATGGAACAATTTCCTTTGGACAGACAAGGCTGAAGTGGAGATGTTTGGTTATAAAGCATAGTGCCATGTTTGGCAAAAACCAAATACAACGTGTCCACAAAAACATACCAATCATCAAGCATGGTGGTGGAGTGGAGATGATTTGGGCTTGTTTTGCAGCCACAGGACCAGGGCACTTCACAGTCATTGAATCAGTCAACTGTGAACTCCTCTGTAAACCAAAGTATTCTGGAGTCAAATGTGAAGCCATCTATCTGACCGCTAAAGCTTGGTGGACATTGTATGATGCAATGATCTCAAGCACACCAGCAAATCTACAGCAAAATGGTTGAAAAAGGAAAAATCAAGGTTTTGCAATGGCTCAGACAAAGTCCAGATCTCAACCCAATGAAATGATGGGATGGGACCTCATGAGAGCTGTGCATAAACAAATGGCCACAAACCTCAATGAGCTGAAGCAATGTTATAGAGAACAGGCAAAAATGCCTTCACAACAATGTGAGAGGCTGATATGTCATAGAGAAAATGATTACTTCAAGTTATTGCTGCTAAAGATGGTCCCACAAACTATTGAATCATCAGGTGTACTTAGCTTTTTTAACATATGGCTTCTCCATTTTGGCTTTCTTTTGTAAAAAAAAAAAATGAGGACATGGTGCAACTGTAATACATCATGCATTTTGTTCATCTGAGGTTGTATTTACTTACTTTTAAGAACTGCTAAGGATCGGATGATTTTTACTATGTCCTGATATATAAAACCATAGAACTCAATGGTATACTTCCTTTTTCATATGACGGTAGGTGACACAAGCTGGGTCTCTTTCAGTTTGCCAGTAATGTTGTCTGCTGTTCAGCATCAACGCTTGATCCAGGAACTCCCTCAAAATACAAGCCTGAAGAAAGGTGCAGCACTCTCCAGAGGTCTAGCCTCTGAAATTAGTAACAACTCCATCTTGTTCATGCTAAGTTTCAAGTTTAGTTTGCAGCAGAGATCATAGGTAGGTACATAGGAAGATAGTAGGGAGATAGGTAGAAGATAGATAGATAGATAGATAGATAGATAGATAGATAGATAGATAGATAGATAGATAGATAGATA
>BLBF01000003.1:2071343-2110998 GCA_015471245.1 Laticauda colubrina
ATAGATAGATAGATAGATAGATAGATAGATAGATAGATAGATAGATATGATATGATAGAAGAGTGATTGATATAGTGGTAGATCTGATAATGGATGGATGGATAATAGGCATGCAGACATAACATGACGTTATTACATAACTTGACATATATAGATGGAAAAGGGATGGATGGATGGATAGATGTTTTAATAGACAATAGCTGGAGAGATGGTAAGAGAGGATAGATGATAAATACAGAGGACTGATGATTGACAAATGAGAGAGAAAGAACTGCAATCAAAGGTTCATTTGTCAGACAATATTGGACTACAACCATTAATAAGAAATAGATATTTTACTTTAATTCCATATACATAATCTCCTGGGAAGATATATAAATGGTTACATGGTAGAAAATGCATATTTATAAATTCAATGCAACTGTTCAAATCTTAAGGTTGCGAGGAGAATTATGAAAAATCTTAATCAAATTGTTTCATTGAAAATCTTTTATATGTAAATGGATGCATAATCACTTGAGAATCTTGTAGGGTTTTTGTTCTTTTTTAAAACTATGACCCAATTGCACAATTGGATTTCTAGCAATTACCCTTCCCTCCCAATCCACTTCATAACTCCAGAGACTTGATGCTCCTGCTATTTTTGGCTGATGATGCATCTTGATTCTTGATAATTATCTTTGAATTGCAAATCAGATGTAATGTTTTACTAAGAAAACTAGATTGTACAAATCTAGTTTTGTATCTTCAAAATCTTCTCTTCATTTAATGTGCAAACATTAAATGTGTTGCTTCAGAATAAGAGAGTTGGAAGGGACCTTGGAGATCTTCTAGTACAACCTCCTGGTCTGGCAGAAAACCCTATACCATTTCAGGCAAATGGTTGTCCAATCTCTTTAAAACCTCCAGTGTTGGAGTACCCACAACTTCGGGAGGCCAGTTGTTCCAATGATTAATTGTTGTGTCAGGAAATTTCTCCTTAGTTTTAGGTTGCTTCTTTCCTTGATTAGTTTCCACCCATTGCTTCTTGTCTTGCTCTCAGGTGTTTTGGAGAACAACTTGACTCCCTCTTCTTTGAGGCAATCCCTGAGATATTGGGAACACTACTATCATGTTACCCTTAGTCCTTCTTTTCATTAAACAAAACATACCTAATTCCTGCAACTGTTCATTTGTTTTAGTCTCCAGTCTAATATAGTTGATTCTTTGCCCATCCTCATTTTTGCCATTATTATTATTGTTAGTGGTGGTGGTGGTGGTGGTAGTAGTAGTAGTAGTAGTCGTCGTCGTCGTCGATGATTAAACCAGGGAAGCTTGTGTTGGCTTTCATGTAGGACAGAGTACAGTGTACTTTAAAATAAAGAAATAAAAATGTCATCGTGATACACTGCATTGGTCTAAAATGTTACAGATTTGTAATTTCTTTTATCTCCACATTTTATTATACTTGAGTAAGGCTGCAAGAAAGAACTAATCTAGGCATAGAAGTTCTCGGTTCATCCTGACTTTTTAGCAAATGCTTTTATAATAATTGTCCTTGAGTTTGTACTCTACAGGGTCATTCCTCCACAAACAATTCTGCTGCTGAAATGGCTTCCATGCCAGATAATTTGTAGGAGGCATTTGAAGAGGTTCTCGTAATCAGTGTTATTTGTTGATGTAATTCAAACGCCTTGGATTCAACATCTGAAAAGTGCAGGTGCAGCAAACATGTCTCTTATAGCAAATTTATAGAGATCCAGCCTCCATCAATACTGAAATAATCAGATGACTGACTGTCTTAGCCTAAGATGGGGTCATTGATATTCAGACGAATGGAATAACAGACTTGGAAGGGACCTCAGAGATCTTCTAGTCCAACCCCCGGCACAGACAGGAAACCCAATACCATTCAGACAAATTAACTGATGTTCATCTATTATGTAGTGCTGGGCAAGCACTTTAGTGATCTTCTCTAAAATATGAATCTGTTGTTTTGCTGATGAGCTCTCCTTGATGTTGAAATTAGATGTTATGATGAAGACTCTCAGTCACCCAGGCAAAAGTGCCAGAAGGTTGAATCATGCCCACTGGACTAATTTTTGTTAGCATGAGAGATTTCGCTGCTTTAACAGATTAACAGATAATCAGAGTTGGAAGGGATTTTATAGGTCATCTAGTCCACCACCCCCCACCCAAGCGGGAGATCCTATACCATTTCTGACAAATGGCAGTCCATTCTCTCCTTGAAGGTCTCAAGTGATGGCGCTCCCACAACTTCTGAAGGCAAAACTGTTCCATTGGTTGATTGTTCTCACTGTCAGAAAATGTCTCCTTATTTCCAGGTTGAATCTCTCCTTCTTCAGTTTCCATCCATTATCCCTTGTCTGGCCTTCAGGTGCTTTAGAAAATAGACTGACCCCTTTCCGCCTTTGTGGCAGCCCCTCAAATATTGGAAGACCGCTATCCTGTCTCCTCTGGTCCTTCTCATCACTAGACTAGCCAAGCCCAGTTCCTGTAACCGTTCTTCATATGTTTTAGTCTCCAGTCCCCTAATCATCCTGGTTGCTCTTCTCTGTACTTTTTCTAGAGTCTCAACATCTTTTTTATGATGTGGTGAACAAAACTGGATGCAGTGCCCATCCAACAGTGACTGTTGAAGAAGCTTCAACAGTCCAGAGCAAGTCAGTTAGGCAGACAGTCGTTGGAATGTACCAACTCTTGCCACACCATACTCAGGGGTTTCCTCCCCAAAATGGAGATTAAGTTTCTTGGATGAGCACCAAGACATCTCAAAAATTACTGCAGTTGCCATGATTCAACCTTCTGACACCTTTGCCTGGCTGATTTTAAGAGTCTTCATTGACAAATTGCAACACATTTTGAGAAGGAAACCCTCGAGGTTGGTGCGGCAGGAGTTGGTATATTACAACGACTCCCTGCCTAACTGACTCGCTCTGACCGATGAAGCTGCTTGAATGAGCAGCGAGATGTCTCAAGCTAACAAAAATTAATCCAGTTGTCATAATTTGACTTTCTGACATAGCCCATAAGGTACTGCTGCTGGTTGGGGTGTCTTTCTAAAAGGAAGGAAAGAACAAATGGGACTTTTAATGGAAATAATTTAATGGGCAATTTTGGCAGCGTTCAGTGGAACAGAATTCAAATCCTGGACCTCCCCCACCTTTGCTGTCCTTGAACACTTGGGAGGGTTGAAGAGAAGACTGGAAGAAGAAAACCTTACAAGGTCCCTTCCAACTCTGTTAATCTGTTAAAAAGATGAACTGGCAAAAATCTTCTGCTCTTCCTTTCCAGGAGTGCTGAGCAGATTCCAAGATAGGATTCTTCTTGCCAGAAAGGAAGATAAACACCTCTAGAACCATGGTGGCGAACCTATGGCATGCATGCCGGAAATGGCACACTGAGCCACTTCTGCCAGCATGCGAGAGCTCGCCTGGAAGAGCCCCACTACACATGCGCTGGTGCCGCCCGACAGCTGATTGTCGGGTATCTGGCGCACATGTGCAGGGGGGTGTGAGGGGGAGACACGCAAACATGCGCAGATGCATGGCACATGGCAGGGGGATCACACACGCATGTGCAGGGCTGGGAGGGCAGTATGCATTGCCTTCTGGGTGGTGGTACGTGAACGCGAGCACACAAGCCACGGGGTGGGATTCTACAGGTTCGTACCTATTTGGTAGAACCGGTTGTTAACATTCTAAGCAGTTCGGAAAACTGATCGTTAGAAGAAATTCCTGGCCTAATCCTGTAAGGAAGGCAGGAAAGAAACATTCTGGTGTTGCTTACAGAAACTGCCTCTCCATTCACCCTTTTTACATTCTTGGCAGGACTAGACTTCTTGTCTCAGGAACTTCTCTGGAGTTTTTTTCCCCTCCTTTACTGGTACTTTGCTTGTGTGACCATTCAAAGTTACAATGACACTGAAAAAAGTGACTTATGACCATTTTTCACACTTAAACTGTTGCAGCATCCCCACAGTCATGAGAGGCCAGGCGAGATGCGTTCCTCAATGTGATATTGAATTGGCCACACCCAGCCAATAACATGACCAAGTCATGCCCACCCAGTCACATGATCACCAAGCCACCCCCCCCCACCTAAGCCACCCACAGAACCAGTTGTTAAAAAATTTGAATCCCACCTGACACAAGTGTGCATGCAATTATTGGCACGTGAGCTGAAAAAGGTTTGCCACCACTGCTCTAGAATAACCGTTCCATTCCCCACTATCCTGTCAGAGCTGAAGAATTTTCTTGGAGGAGAAGCAAAAGGTCTTCAAAGAAAAACCAGAAAGCACAGTTTCCTCTTGAACAAACCACGTTTGGGACAACCATGACCTGGATGATTGATGATGAAACATCTCTAAAATAATAGTCGGAAGGGATCTTGAAGGTTTCCTGCTTAGGCAGGAAACCCTTATACCTCCGCTTCCAATTCTTTGTTTCTGATAGCAAGGAAAAAGTAAAGCTCCCGCCTTATGTCCCAGGTCACATTTACATTTAACTGTACAGGTTAAATGTAGGTACAGGTAATCCTTGACTTACTACCACAATTGAACCCAAAAGTTCCGTTCATAAATGAGACAGTTCAGTGAGTTTTGTTCCATTTTACCACCTTTCTTGCATCGTTGTTAAGGGAATCACTATGGTTGTTAGTACCACGATTGTTCAGTGTGAATCTGGCTTCCTCATTGACTTTGCTTATCAGAAGGTTACAATGGTGATCACATGATCCCAGGACAGTGCAACTGTCGTAAATTGCCAAGCATCCAAATTTTGATCCTGTGACCAAGGAGATGCTGCAACATCATAAGGGTGAAAATAAGTCACTTTTCTCAGTGCCATTGTAATTTCAAACAGTCACTAAATGAAGTGTGTGTGTGTAGGTAGAAGAACTGATGGTAGGTGGACCAAGGCAGTCATAGAATGGATCCCACTTGATAAAAAGCATCCACAAAAGAGGCCTAAAACAAGATGGATGGAGGACATCAGCAAGTATTGTGTGCCCAACTGGCAAAAGAAAGCTCAGGACCGTATTGGTTGGAAATACAGTATATGGAAGAGGCCTTCATCCTGCAGTGGACAATGACTTAAATAATGATCAAATATAGCAATAGTACTTAGACTTATATACCACTTCACAGTATTTTACAACCCCCTGTAAGCGGTTTTAGAGCCAGTCTATTGCCCCTAACAATCTGGGTCCATTTTACCAATCTTGGAAGGAGGAAGGCTGAGTCAACCTTGAACTGGTGAGGATTGGACTGCCAAACTGCTGGCAGTCAGCAGAAATAGCCTGAAGAACTGCATTCTAATCACTGCACCTGCATATACTGTATATATTAATTACTATGATTTAACTGCATTACTTTTTCATCTATTTTCCTTCACTCTGCACTATCGTGAAAGAGATGAGGTGAGCCTCCCCTATTTAAAATGGACATAAAAAGCAGACTTCAAGACATATGATCCTCCAGCAAAAGCTTTTATTTTGTTTTGGCACAAATAGACCACAATAACATTCAGCAGCTTCAGGTTCAACTTCAAATCTGGACAGCTTGAACCGTCTTCTCTTCTGCCACTGCAGCAACTGATAAGATAATACTGGGCAAATACAAGTTGTGCTATTATGAGAACCATTATCTCTACAGGTTCCACTCCAGCATACAACTCTTGTTCTCCTCCACCCCCCCCCAACAGATGAAGGTTTGAATTTCAGGCAAGTTTTGGATTTGGATTCAAAAAAATAAATAGTGGAATACAAGTAGCCCTTGACTTACAACCACAATTGAGCCCAAAATTTCCATTGCAAAGCAGAATAGTTGTTAAGTGAATTTTGCCCCATTTTACAACCTTTCTTGCCACAGTTAAGCAATAAGTGAATCACTGCAGTTGTTAACATGTATATTAAGGGAATCTGGCTTCTGCTTGTTGGAAGGTCGCAAAAGGTGATCCCATGACCTGGGACACTGCAACTGTCATAAATGCATGCCAGTCGTCAAGCATCTGAATTTTGATTGTGATTGTGGGGATGTTGCAACAGTCCTTCAGTGTGAAAAAATGGTCATGGGATCCTACCGGCATAACAACCGGTTCGGTGAGCGCGCACTTTGCACAGTACTTGTAAATCAACTTCTGTAAGGAAAAACCTTCTCCTGCTGATGCGTGACACTCAGCTGTGCCGCACAAAGCAACCAAGGTTTCTTTAGCAGGGAATAAAGGACAGCCTAGAGCCCAGGCGGGCAGGTGGGCCAAACTGAAGAAAAGAAGATCTTCGGAGCAAACCGATTCGGTGTCAGCTACTCTTTGGAGCTACCGGTTCGAGAGAACCGGGCTGAATCGGTAGAATCCCACCCCTGGTCATGAGTCACTTTTTCCAGTGCCGTTGTAGTTTCCAACAGCCACTAAACACATGGTTGTAAATTGAGGACTATCTGTGGACCGATTAAAAGATGCACAGACAATATAGTCTGCCAGAAGAGACTCTGAAAACTTTTTTTTTAAAAGATCAAGATCAAAATATCGTTTCTGTAGCATCTGAAAATGCATCCAGACATTCATATCTGCTATCTGTGCATCTGAATGGGGAAAGGTTGCACCTATTTTGCTAGCCAAGGAGAGATTATCTGCAGTTCACATTTTCTGTCCCCATCATGAGACTTTACCTTTCTAAACAAAAAGGTGAAGCAGCGGAATTCATCACCGCCCTTTGAACTATAGATGCTGAACCAGAAACCTCAGCAAGTTCTATGATTCACAAGACAAATTGCATGTTATAGAGCTCCACCTGAAGACATCATCTTATTTGACTGTTGTTAAATGAGCTCAAGATTATCACCTCATCATAGGCATCATGAGGACTTGGGTTAAATTCCCTCCTGGCCTTGCTAACTATGCTATCACCATCTTCTATGCATGGACTCACAACTCCCAAAATTCTCCAGCTAGCATGCCAACCCAGGTCGTCCTCGACTTACGACCACAATCGAGCCCAAAATGGCTGTTCGTTTAGCAAGACATTTGTTCAGTGAGTTTTTCCCCCCATTTTTACGACCTTTCTTGCCACGGGGTGGGGTGGAGTGGTTAAATGAATTGCCGCAGGGGTTAAGTTAAGAACATGGTTAAGTGAATCTGGCTTCCCCATTGACTTGGCTTTTCAGAAGGTTGCAAAAGGGAGAAATCACGTGATCCAGGGATACTGCAACCATCATAAATACAAACCAGTTGCCAACCGCCCAAATTTTCATTGCATGACTGTGGGGATACTGTAACAGTGGTGTGAAAAATAGTCATCACTCTCTTTTTACAGTGCTGCTGTAACTTTGGTCACTGAATGGACTGTTATAAGTCAAGGATTACCTGTACCTTAAAGTTGATGAGGTTGAGAATCGCTGGTTTATGCAACGGGGGGGGGGGGGGGGGGGTGTTCAGCATGCAAAGCTTTCCTAGCCCCACCCCCACCCCCAAAATCTCCTTGCTCCACTCTGCCTTCTCTCCAAGAGCATCTTTCTTGGGCCTCAATGCCAGAAACAAACTATGTCTTCCTTCGGCATTCATGTGACAAGGTTTCCAGGGAATTGCCTGTTGCTACAGTACAGCTCTTAAAACTGGGAGGCCGGCAAGCATAAGGTGTGCTTTAACTCATTATTACAGTGGCAGACACTACAAGGGAGGCTTGGCACTGCCCTCTGTGGGTTCATTTCACAAATGGTTGTGGCTATAAAAAGCCCTGCAGCTTTTAAAAAGGGAGTGGGATTGCTCTGAGCCCCGTTCTCTAGCCTCCCAACAAGCTTTTCATTCCCAATAATGGACAGATTTTTAGCCCCCACCTCCACCATCCCCGTCCCACCTTACAATTCAATAGTGTCACTTGAGAGGCTGCGGGAATCCACTTGTTTGCTGAGTGCCAGAAAGCTCTTGCGGGCCTCATGTTCGGAGTTTGGAGCACTGCTGTATGGTGCTGGAGGGAGATCCTCTGCCTGCGCCTGGTGCTGTTGGCTGGGCAGCTCCTCTGAGGGCAGGCTTTCGGGAGAGGACACGCCATGGCGCCAGGGGTTCCAGCTGATTTTCAGGGATGCCCGGGAGAAGGAGGTGCGCGAGAAGCTACCCAGGGATGTGTCTGTGGCGGGCTCGCTAGCCAGGCCTCGGCCAATCAGATCTCCCACTGAGCTGGTCCGCGCTAAGCTATAAAGGCAATCGGGGTCGCTGCTCCGACGGGGCTGGGCCAGCAGGGGCTGGGCTGCATGGGACAGTGTGGAGCAGTCACCACGCAGCGAGGCACAGGAGTCCTGGCGTGCCGGGAAGCGCAGGCTAGAGCGCAGGAAGATCGAATCACGCACCAAGTGCTCGCGGAAGAGTGCTTCATCAATGCTGCGGCTCAGGTTGATGGGCGAGGGTGGGCGGAACTCCAGGTCAGCCAACGAGAGGACTGACTCCCTCTCGAAACAGATGCTGGTGTAAGAGCGGCCCATCGCTGCTGCCACAGCCACATTGGGGCACTTGGGGCTGTAGCCTGCACGCCTCAGAGAGGGGCTAGCACCCTGGCCAGGTCCTGCTCGCAGGTCATTGCTGTCCTTGAGAGCCCAGAGTAGCCCACCAGCGGGTGAGTTCCGGATCAAGTTATTATTGAGGTTGTAACTGGGTATCTTCTCCAGGACTCCGCCAGGCCAGTCATAGCAATTGTTGGGGTACTCTGGCACCTCAGCTTTGCGGTAGGCACAGAAGTAGCTCAGGAGCTTGGCCCAGCAAGAATGCTCGGTGGTATCATGCTGCTGGCAAAGTGCTTGCCAAGCCAGTGAGACCAGGATAAAGGAGAGTGCCAGTTCGCCAATCCGGAACCAGAACTGCACAAACCACCAGCCCCAGGTGAAAACGTCCGGCTGTCCCAATGCCCCCGAGAGCCACAGTACCCCATAGAACTGCAGGATGCAGCATGGCAGTACCAACCCACTGCTTGCCAACAACACCCAGGCTTCCCGCCATATGCCTGGCTCCAGGGTGCCCTCTATCCCCCGGTTGTGCCGCAGTAGCCAGTACACAAACACAGTGGCTGGCAGGAGGCAGAGACCAGCAGTACAGGAAAGGGTGTGGAGTCCCACAGACACAGCTGAGTGCATTGGAGGGGACAACAGGTCAGCCCCCAAAAGAACAATGCTGTGTAGGGAGCTCAGCGCAGCCCAAAATGGCAAGCTCTGCCATCTGGAGGGCAAGACTTGTAGCCGAGCCTGATGAACCAGGCGGAGCAGAAGTACCGTGAAGGTGCTCAGCAGCAGAGGGAAAGGTACAGTGTAGAACAGTCGCATAGCACGGGCAGGCAGTCGGCCCAGAGAGCTGTAGGGGTCAGCCAGGAAGAATGTGGCTCGCAGTGCCCCAAACACTAGGATCAGACCACTAGCAGCCAGGACATAGGGGAGCTGTGACCTGTGCAAAGAAAGGGATACCCCCAGACATGCTAAGCTCAACAGGCTTAGCAGCAGAAAAAGCACTCCAGCGCCGTAGACATGCAGTGCCCAGGCAAAACTCAGTGTCTGCTCAAGTTCCCCCCAGCGCAGAAAGGTCTTGTTGGGCAAGAGCTGGTGGCAGGTGCTTCCAAGACGGGGGCAAGGTGGACTGGAAGCAGGGGGCATGGCAGGCAGGTTTGGATCCGGCTTAAGCAATGGAGGATGCTGCACAACTCTTTGTGTGGTGACTTGGATTAACCCACGGCGAGAGGTAGCTGGAACACGAGCAGATGTAGTGGAGACCACAGTGCTACTTTGCCCAGATGGCTGCTTCCAAGCTGGATCTGAAAATAAGAAAGAAGCGAAAGGATGATCAAGACTTAGAAAATTCTGGGCTTTCAGTACAGCACAATTTCCTGATTTCTTGTCATTCTGACCTGTACCCACAATAACAAAACAGAGGTCCAATACAAGTCTAAAATATGGTACTATGATAATCATGAAATTCATGTAACTTTGATTTTATCCAAAAATTTAATAACAGGATGCAACAAATTAGAGTTGCCGGACCTCTCCAAGCCAGAAGGGCAGGGAAGAGTATATCTCCCAACTACTGGAACGATTTCAGAAGTCTGTATGTTTCTTGCTCCTCCCTTATTTTTTCTTTCAAAAAAAATAAATTAATTAAAAAATATATGGTTGAAGAATTTGGTATGATGTAGAATTCAGTCAATTTCATAGATTTTTTTGTAAAGCACAGATTTGGAGCTAAATTGAAAATATTCCCCTTCTGCTCATTGATCTGCCTTCAAGAACTATCAAGAATTATTTGCAAATATTAAAAACTGGGAGTGTTTTTCAGAGGAGTGTCCTCTTGTAATGATATGTGGAAATGACTTGAGGAGACAAGGAGGAAGAGTCGCAGCCTAGATCAGAAGTCTCCAAATTTGCTGGCTGGGGAATTCTGGGAGTTGAAGTCCACCAATCTTAAATTGGTGACTGAGAATCTCTACAGGCTTTCTCTCATCTTTTTAAAGTTGCCAAATTTGGAGACTCCCTGGCCTAGATAATGGTCGGATAAACTAAACCTGAGGCGAAGGACGGATGGGGTGGAGAAAGTGCCTCACAAAGGCTCCTCCCTAGTTTTTGGGAGAGTAAAAGGAAGGGAGTAGAGAGATAATTTCAGATTGAGATGATTCTGTCATAGGTAATCCTGGGTTAATACCATTTGTTCAGTGGCCATTAAAAAGCTACAACAGTGCTGAACAAGGAGATTTAGAGCTGGTCCTTGTATTTGAAGCCATTGCAATGTTCCCATGGTCGCATGATTGGGATTCAGGCACCTGGCAACTGGATCATAATTATGACAGACACAGATCATGTGATCGACCTTTGCAACCTTAGTGTCCAGCTTTTGACAAGCAGAACCAATAGGGAAGCTGGTAGGATGTCACATATGAGGATGGTGGAATATCATGCTAAATGACCATCTAAGGGAGGGATCTACTTAATAACCTCAACTGGAACTGCCAAGTTGGTGTAGTCGAGTGACACCCCGCTTTACAACTGTGCCTCTTAGTGACAGATTTGCTGGACCCAATTACCCTCATTAATTAAAAACCTGGAGTTTAACTTAACAATAAAGTAGTGGTTGATGTTTCTTGGATGGACTTTCTCAAAGGGCTGCCATCCCCTTGAGCATTTATTTTTATTTGATTTGATTTGTCAATTGCTTACAAGATAATAGGTATAAGAATAAACATAGTTATGAATACATGAAATTGATACATATAAGAAAAATAAAAGAACAATAGGACAGGGACGGTAGGCACGTTGTTGCGCTTATGCACGCCCTCTACATATCCCCTCAGCATTATCTTTGGCAATTTTTTTAAGCAGGCAGGGTTTATAGGCAGATTAGCTCAGTTCATAGGAGATATTTATCCAAGCTCATTAATTAAACTACATGAGTTAATTAGTCCAAATTCCTCAGCTCATAAAGTTCACTGGACCATATAACCAGAGAGGATGGATTTGCACATCATACTAGGGCCTAAAATATGATTGGGTATTTTGCACTACAGTAAATCATGCTATTATAATCTATGTGTTTTAATTTAACTGTTTAAATTTTATTTCTATTTGAGTGACTCTGCTAGTCATTGTTTTAGTTTCTGTTTTATTGATACACACACCTATAGATCTGTTGTATATTGTATCTATTAATTAATATTATTAATTAACTTAATATTTATTAATTAATAATGAAAGTGGTAATGTAGATTCAGAACAAATGTATTTAGGTTTAACTTTTCAAAATAGAAATCACATGAAAATTGAGAAAACACTTAGTGCCTAAATGCATTCAAAACAATCCATACAATTAAATAAAACTGTGAAAATGGAGAAAAAAGCCCACAAAGAAATTTCTGAATGTAGTTGTAAAACACAGGTTTTCTCAAATCGAAATGCCAAAGCCAGCATTTCCCCTCAACTTCTAGCAATCCATTCTTGTTTTCTCTGGAACTCAGATTTCCGACCAGCCTTAACAATTACACTTTATTTTTATTTATTTATTTTTGGGGGCGGCGGGAGGGGAGGGGGGAGCTTATTCAATCTCTTTGAGCCTAATTCTCTTTTTCTCCTATTAAGTCATGCCCAATTCTTGCAGACTGCCTGGACAAGTCCCTGCAGTTCTCTTGGCAAGATTTTCCAGAAGTAGTTTGCTAGAGAAAATAATTAACCAAGATCACCCCCCTTGCCCAAGATAGGATTGGAACTCATGGTGTCCTAGTTTCTAGTCTGACGTCAAACTAGACCAAACTGGCTCTGGCCCTAAATTAGGAGGCAATAAGTATCTTGGGTTTTCCATGAACGTGGGGGAATATAAGGTATCTTCAAGATTATCTTCTCCAATTTGAATCTGCCCACCCAGATTACAAGAGAAAGCCTGTTAAAATTTCCTTTAATAAGAGGATTCCAACGAGGGAGACCCCATGTCAACCTTTCTCAGTAATTACCTCCCCTCTGTGTTACAGATTTCTCTCTTGTGTTACAATCCATCCCTTCTCTATGTTTGAACAGTTGGAATCTCAGAAAGGAAGTGAGGCCAACAAGGGCTCATTGGATATGATAGTTAGTGGATGTTTATAATCATATTTTTATAATCATTGTGGTTATTGATTTAATCTTTGGATTGCTGGATGTAAGCTTCTCAAAGCTTCTGTTACGTTGAGCAATACAGAAGCCATACTGAATGAATGAATGAATGAACACTTTTGAATTTCATGGTGTAATATAGGTAGAATACAAACATTAATATGATCAGACTTGCAAGTTTGTGTCTCCCAGGCATATCTGACTTCAGTTCTCAGGCTGGCTGGTGGTAATTGAAACCAAAGCACATTTGGCAGGCACTAGGAAGCTTGTTCTAGATTTTGTTGGAGGTGCAGACATTGGAAGATTCAACCAACACATACAATATGGTTGAGTCATCAGCTGGAAACTTTTTGGGATAGTGTTTTAGTGCATGTAAGTAGATTTGTGAAGAAATCCTTAAATGTTAAATATGTTAATGTGTTGCTGAATAATATACCAAAGCTTTGGAATCTGTTCACAGAAATTATGGCTGTATCAAGCACGAGGCTACAAAGTTAGCTAAAAAATTACACTGAGAAATTGGAAAACTCATAATATTCCAGATGTTAAAGAACGGTTTTTGGAAATGTGTGACTTATCTGTTATAGAAAAGACAATATTTTCTATTAATCAAAACTGGAATATATACTACTGTAGCAGAGGGTTGGTTTTTTTGTTATTTTATAATAATAATTTTTAATTATTTATATTATCGCATTGTACGGTATTAATGAGTAAATGAGTATTGATATGTTGAATATATAAAGTATTTTTTTTCTTTTTCTTTTCTTTAGCCAATTTGGATTTTTGAATCCATTTCCCATTTTCACAAAGTTTCATTTAATTGTATGGATTGTTTTTAGTGCATTTAGGCGTTTTCTCAATTTTCTTGTGATTTCTATTTTTAAAATACATATTTAAATACCTATTTAAAAAGCTTGTTCTAAATCTACATTACCTCTTTCATTATTAATTCTGCTCTATAGTTTCTTTTGAAATATGGTTGTTCTATATCTCATCTGGTCAGGATTGAGGTTTTCTCAGCTCAAGCCATGAGAAAAGGTTATCCTCCAAGCCTTTATTATTGGTAAGAGGAAAAGAATAATAAAAGCCTTCCAAGAAAATAAGATGGTAATCGCACTCCCAGTTGTATAACAGCATGGTTGCAAATAATTGGATTCACAACTTAGTTGTGAATAATCAGACCTGAATCAGCAATGGAGGAACTGGTTCATTGCAAGGATCCTCTCACACAATGCACAAACACAGTATCTCATGAGATGCCAAAGAAGTTCCTGAATAAGCTTTGTAGTGTCTAGGAGGCAGACTTTGAATACACAATGGATTATGGAGAGGAGATGTGGATGTGGATGTAATAGTAGGTTACCTAGATTAGTATTTTCCTCTCTAACTCTCATAGCTCTTTATAGTAAAAGTATTCATTTATTTACATTTATTAAACAAATTGGTACAGTTGCCTATATAAATCACAGAGGAGATTCTAGGTGATTTACAACATTACAATCCACAACATAAAAATCCATATTTATCATATATCAGAATGGTCAAACAAATGGCAACTTCAAATCTCAACAAATAAATGCTCTCTCTTACATATTGGCAAAAAAAATCAGAATATAAAATACAAGCTGAATAGTCAAGACCTTGCTGATGATCCAAGCTCTGTAAAGGACCTTGGAAATACTCATCTCTAATGATCTAAGTGCTAAAGCCCATTGTAACTACACAGCCAAAAAGGCATTAAGAGTTGTTAACCTAATCCTACGTAGCTTTTTCTCTGGTAATATCACACTACTAACTAGAGCATACAAAATATTTGCTAGACCAATACTTGAATACAGCTCATCAGTCTGGAACCCACATTACATATCTGATATTAGCACAGTTGAGAAAGTCCAGCAATATTTCACAAGAAGAGTTCTCCACTCCTCTACTCGTTGTAGAATACCTTAAGCCACCAGACTTAAATTCTAGACCTAGAAAACCTTGAATTACGCCATCTTTGATCTGATCTAAGTATGGAATATAAAATCATACATTGCAATGTCCTATCTGTCAATGAATACTTCAGCTTCAACCATAACAACACAAGAGCACACAATAGATACAAATTCAAGGTTAACCGCACCAAACTTGATTGCAGGAAATACGACTTCAGCAACAGAGTGGTCAATGTCTGGAATACCCTACCTGACTGTGGTTTCTTCCCCAAACCCCAAAAACTTTAACCTTAGACTGTCTACTATTGACCCCTTTCCTAAGAGGTCTGTAGGGAGCGTGCATAAGTGCACCAACATGCCTACTGTTCCTGTCCTATTGTTTCTTTTATTTTTCTTATATGTACCCATTTCATGTATTCATAACTATGTATATACTTATACCTATTATCTTGTAAGCAATTGACAAATCCAAATAAATAAAAATAAAAAAATAAAAATTTCTCCCCCCCCCCCCCCCCCCCGGCAGCATGGCAGCAGCAGTGACACATTTATTTACTAAACAATAAATTATCTCCTATCAGACAACTTTTTAAACAGAGATATCAGGGATCAGCTCTAATTTCATATATCACCCAAATCGTATGAATTTGATTTATTGCAGAATAAATGTGGTACTTAATGCAAAATCTAAAGTCCACTCTGATTCCTCCCCAGTTTTAGCTTCATGGGGCGACCAGAAACAGCCCAGAAGTGAGGGTTGCTTTGATGCTCCTGTCTGGAATCAAGCCCTGCCAGCAACAATGTACCAGATGCTCTGCATACAAAGTCACTACAAATCAAATCCTGGTTTACTGAACTCATCAGCAGTGGGATATGAATTCAACCACCCACTGAGAAATCGGAGCATCTCACTGAGGGGCAATGGAAGCATTCATCTGAGGCCTGTAGCCATTCTGATGCACAACACAGTATCTCTCCAACTCAAAATCTCTCCTCCTCTTTTTGCAGAGGCAGAATAACTCATGCAGCATTCATCATTATCAACATCAAAATATCAGCCAATTCAGCAAATTCCCACCACAGCAAGCTTAACAATTGCTTTGGAACTCTGCTCCAGTGATAATGCGATTCAGCTCCTTCAATAGCATTCCCACTCTATTATTAAAATGGATTATTTAGGGTATTGACAGGGTAAATGGCACCTTTCAGCATACAGAAAGCCATGACATTGCTCTTCATTTCTAATCCAAAATTTAAGAGTGACAGAAGACCATGAATGCAATTTCCAAAGAGCACAGAGAAGAAGGACGAAATAATTGAGAATGAATCTAGTGCTTGGTATTGTTTGCCTCATATACTGTACTTCCAAGAAAAAACTAATACGGGTACTCAATCTGGAATTTGTATTTAATACACAAATATACATAAATATATTTAAAAGATCAGCTCTTACTATTTTTATCTCTTCTAGTATATTATATATTATATAATAATGTCAATAATTCTGGTTATAAAACCTTAATAAGGGCAAACCTGGAATACTGCATCCAGTTTTGATCCCCACATTATAAAAAAGATGTTGAGACTTTGGAAAAAGAGCAACTAGGATGCTTAAAGGCCTTGGGACAAAAACATATGAAGAACGGTTGCAGGATTTGGGTTTGGCTAGTCTAGAGAAAAGAAGAACGAGGGAGGACATGATAGCAATATTCCAGTATCTGAGAGGTTGCCACAAAGAGGAGAGGGTCAACCTATTTTCCAAAGCACCAGTGGTCAAAACAAAAAACAATGGATAGAAATTAATCAATGAGAAGCAACCTGGAATTAAGGAGAAACAGAACAATTAACCAGTGGAAAAGCTTGCCTTCAGAAGTGGTGGGTGCTTCATCACAGGGAGGGGGGTGTTTAAGAAGAGACTGGACAGTCACTTGTCTGAAATGGTCCCCTTCCAGCTCTGTTCTGATTGATATAAGGTTCGTTCTTTTCACTCATTCAACAAGCTTTTTAAATACACTGGATTAAGAAATAATGAGTGACAAAGACCCCCAGTGAAAATCACAACTGGATGCAGAGCTGAACCCAGTTCTCAAAGCCTACTCTGGTATTCAGCCATGGCAGTCCCACATCTTAAAATGAACCGTGGCTGTTGACAGGAATTCCATGCAACTGCGTGTTTCAGCTGATCTCTAATTCCATGGGATTGAGTCTGAACAAGGAGTTTCTAGTCACACACATAGACACACACTCCCTTACACACACTGTGTATGAACTTGGTCATTGTGGGAAACAAGATGCTAACCTAGGCAGACTTTGGTCTAATCTAGCCAGGTTCTCTCCACGTTAGAAAATCGCATGGTGTTCTTACTCACCTGAATGCTTGATTCCTGCATCATCCTGCAATTTGGAAGGGCTCTGTCCAGGGGTAGAGGAGCCAAAATATGTGAGAGAGACTTTGGGGTTCACAGCTCCCCTGACTCGTTGGGGCTCTGCAATATCAGGCATTTCTCCAGTCCCTGAAAAAAAAAAAAAAAAAAAGGCCTTGAGTGGAACCAAAAACTGACAGTCTCAAAGGTTGGCCTACAATGTTGTCTTGGCGGAGGGAGAACAGCAAAAGGAACCAAAGTGTAAAAATCTCCCCCAAGTTAGTTTGACCTCCCATGATGGAAAAGCTTGCTGGTATCTTTCCCATCACTCCTGACTTTAAATTATTAAATAATTGGCTTCCTTGGCATTGCACCTCAAACCTGAGACTTCCTTTAGCCTCTCCATCTGCTTCTGCTCCAAAAGAGATCTCTCCCCCTTTGATCTCCTTCTTCTGCCCTAGTTCCTCTCAGAAGTTCTGGTCTCAAGGAAGGTCATTCCAAACAGAGGAAGAGGATGAATGAGATTCTTCTAGAAGCTCTTTGAAACATCACACCAAAGGCAGGAGTTGGGTTTTTTAAAAACTTCCCAGCCTAGTACAAACCAGCTTATCCTATTTAGGTTTCTCAAGATCAACTAACTGCTTTGCAATAACAAATACAACCTATGATCAGGTTAATTATCACATTAAGCTACCTTATACAAGTTTACAGATCACCTCCCCCTCCTGTAAATCCATCATCAGCTCCAAAAAAACCCCACCCTTGAAATATTCCTACCAGCTCTTCCATCTGCCTGCCCATCCCATGTTTCTTTCATCGCATTCTGATGAAAGGAGTTACTTAATCATGCCAACCTGCCAGCTGTACACATATTATATGCAGGGTCAAGTTGAATGCAACTTCACTATACACACCCCTCCCTTCCAGATGTATTAAATATTCACAACCATCACACCAGTTGGTGGTGTTGTTCTCATACCAAATCAAGTAACAAAGAATGACACTTGAAATCGATGTGATCTTCAACAACAACAACAAAACGTGGGTCTTGTTTGGATGTTAACCAGCTGGACCCTCCTCACTTCTCTGAGCTCCATTTTATTTTCTGAATTTCATTTCTGGCTACTGCTGAATGTATTTTTCCAGCCTTTTTTCTGGCCTCTGAAGGGGGTTCCTTAGTTAACTGTTCCTCTTATGAAAAACTGGTGGGTGGGTGTGAAAATCAGGCTGGCATTTTGTTTTTAGGCTCCCCATCTGGCTGTGTTGTTAATGGAGATTGTTACTTATGATTACGATAAGGATGATCATGTTTCTGGTAATGCCCAAACATCACCAAGGAGGAAAGAGCTGTTTATTGAAAGAGGAGGAGGATTCAAACAGATAGTAAAGTGGAATGGTATTCAGTACTCTGGGCTAACAAGGTCCAAAATGTTTATTTTATAAAACTAATAATTATCTCTAGCATTCTGTAACCAGTAAAGAAGCTTTTAGAGAGATATTTACCTTGTAGGTTAAAATGAATCTGATAGCACCTTTTCTGACATAAACAAATTTAATTAAAAGGCATAAGCTTTGGTGAGCTCAGCTCAGCTTCTACATTTTAATATAGTTTGTTAGTCAAAAAAGGTGCATCCAGGCTCCTGACAGCGCCTTCTAAGTTGGTTAATCCTTTCCCTGCCAATTATGATTGTTTATAATCTGGCTGCTGGGTTGCTATTCTTGGAAGTGAAAGATGCATTTATATTACAGGTAGTCCTCGATTTACAAACAACTAGGATCCAAATTTCCATTGCTAAGCAAGGCAGTTGTTAAGTGAATTGTGCCCAATATTCTTATTTTTTTCCCCAGGGTTGTTAAGCAAATCGCTGCAATTGTTACATGAATCACAGAACAATTAAGCAAATACAGCTTCCCCCATTGACTTCACTTGTTAGAAGTTAGTTGGGAGTTAGTTGCAAATGGCAATCATGTGACCCCAGGAAGCTGCCACCATAGTAAATTGCATGCTAATTGCCAAGCGGCTGAATTTTGATCACAGGACCAATGGGATGCTTTTTGTGAGGATCGCTGCCAATGTAACTTTGAACAATTGCTAAAATAATGGTTGTAAGTTGAGGACTACTTGTATCATGATTCTCCTCTTTAATTTGTGCCGTCCGAAGCATCCTTAACCAGGTTTTCTCCTGAACTACCAACTTTTTTTTGCTTCCCTATCATCGGGCCAGCTCCCTGCTCCTCACGGCATTTGGTGTGTCTCTTCTCTTAGAGATTGTTGATTGCACCCTATGACTATCATTAAGTGTTGTACGTTATGATTCTTAATTCTTAACGAATGTATCTTTTCTTTTATGTATACTGAGAGTATTTACACCAAGACACATTCCTTGTGTGTCCAATCACACTTGACCAATGAAGTATTCTATCTATCCATCCGTCCATCCACCCATCCATCCATCCATCCATCCATCCATCTATCTATCTATCTCCTGCTCCATCCTCCTCCTATTCCCAGGGCAGGTGTGTGGGACTGGGTGAGAGCTTTCAATGGGCAGAAGATCCCTTTAAGTACAGCAAAAACAAACAAACCAGTGGCAAATCTAAACCTACCTGAGGTAGCAGAGCTGCCTTGAAAGATGGTGGTTTCCATTCCAGCCATGTCCCAAAGTCCTGGCTGCTGGGTGGTATCAATGATCAGATTCCAATGAGTGCTTCTTAGATGAGGATTTGGTTCTTGGGTGGTCACCCCTGAGAGGGAAGGGGTGTAAGGGACAGGGAAGTGGTCATCTGAAATAGGCAGACTGGAGCTTGCTGGACTTTGCCTAAGGCCCTTCCCCATCAGTGGGGTAACTATTCCTTCCTGAGAGGTGGAGGTCACTGGTGGTATGGCCCTGTCTTGCCCAGGGAGATTATGAGCATCTCCAGCTGCCTGAACCACAAGTCTGAGAGGAGATGTAGAAAGCTCTTCCTGGCCAAGGAGGCCACTGTAGACCTGTCTACTCTTGTACGAAGCCAAATATTTTACTGTGGTTAGATTCCGGCCCAGCAGTTCCTGCTCCGGCACACTGCTTTCCAACCATTCCCTTGAAGCACCGGCCTTGGGTTCGGCATCTTCCACTACCTCCCATTTGAAAAGAGACCTGTTAACAGGGAATGTGGCCAAAGGAATGGTGGACACAGTAGGCTTGGGGCTTAAGGTAGTTGCTGGGAGGCCATGTTTGAACCCTGCTTGGTGGAGATTGGGCAAGGATCCCTCCTGGGAGACAAGTAATTCTGAGGCCTCTAGTCTGGATGAAGTGGGAAGAGGGGCCGCCACAGAAGTGGACATGTTTCTCTTTGATATGCTAGAAGAAGGATGAGGGAGCTTTTTCTTCCTCTGTTTTGGACTTTGTTCCCAAACTATACCTCCAGTATCCTCAACCTCCCCCTGAACATTGAAAAAGCCTTCGGTTGGCAGAATGAGACTCTCCCCAGTCAAATGGGGAGCTAAACTTCCACCAGAAGAGCCAGCTGGTGCCCCCCTTGCAAGGAGCTTGAACTTCCTCTTGGATTTTGTAGCTCTAGGGTGGCCCACTGGACTGGCACCTTGCCTGTTCTCATTCTTCAATTCCCCATCTCCACTAGAGAACTCATGGGCAGAGGCATCAGAGCGGGGAAGGACTGGCAGGGCCCTTTGAGGAGGGTCTTTGGAGGGGACTTCCAACTGAGGGGACTTGGGGACAGAATTCAGAGGCAAGTGCCAGGTAGAGTTCTCTGGAGTCGGGAGGTACAATGCCAGGAGTAACGCAGGAAAGAGCAGGCTCCAGACAAGGAACAACCCCAAGGCATCCATCCTTGATGCCAAGACAGCAGGTCACTCAATCTCCAGCGTGGTCATGGCTGCTCCCGCTTCATCCTGTGGATAGGAACATTTGTGATTGTGGGAATGAAGGCATAAGAGGCCCATCTGAAGCCAGGAAAAGGAAAAATATTAGGCAAAGGAAACAGTCCAATGACCAAGATTACACCAGCCACTTTGCTGGGAAGGGTACACAAAAGAAGGAAGCTGGATAGGAAGGAAGGAAGGAAGGAAGGAAGGAAGGAAGGAAGGAAGGAAGGAAGGAAAGAAGGAAGGAAGGTGCGTGCAAGGAAGGGTGAGTGTATGATAGTTCATGACTGCACCATGTGCAGTCATCCATGAGGCACATGATGTAAACATAAAAAAGAAGTCATGGGCATATACCATTCCTCCTTCATATGGCTGAGAGTGTTTCATTCAACCCCCTTCTTTGTGCCAAGCATTGGTTGGGGGCCCACACATGGAAGTGGCCCATCTCAACAACCCCAAACCTGAGGCTTTTGACAGAGCAGCTGCAGCAAGACCCTGAGCCTCTAATAAGCAATGTGGAAAATTTTGGTGGCATCATCCTGAGCAGGAAGAAAAAAATAAACGTTCACAGCCTTGAGAATCTCTCTCTGTTCTGTGCCGGCATCTCAAAAAATGCCTTCTTTTCACTGCCCTTTGCCTGCAGCAGTGAAAACACACAGTTACATAAGGAAACTGCCTGATGCACCTTAGCTAATATTTTTCACTCCAGGTGATGAGAGCTCACAGAAGCCTCTGAGGGTTTTTCCCTTCTCCGCTAAGGCTATTTAACAATTTAACTGCTGAAATGCCAAGAACTGAATCTGCAAGGAAGACTGTAAACCTAAGAGGTATTCCAGAGAAGTCAGACCATCCTACAAGGCAACCAAACATCTCATTTCCCAACAATCTCCTCCTGCATATCTGGCCCCTAAGTCATGCAGGGCCTCAGTTTTCCATCCCACTCACAAGTTCACCTTGAATGTCAGTATCCCATCCCAACCCAGCCTGAGGATGGGGATGCTCAGACCAAGCTAGCCGAGTCCTGAATCTCTGATTGGTGCCTGAAATCCTGCAACGCTTAACCCCTTGCAACTAAAGAGCTGCATGATTTGGGGTTCTTGCCAAGCCCGACTGCCCAGCTTGGGAAAAGTTATTTTCTCTCTCCGTGGCAGCCACTGTTTCTGGGATGGCTTTCCGTTGGCACAACCCATCCCTACGCAAGAAGGTCAGGAGGATCCAAATCAGGATTAAAGCCTCACTTTGAACTTGGACCCAGCCGCATCACCCGTGGAATGGTAAACCTGCACAATTTACTGTTTCTTAACCTGCGTCCCACAAATGTACTTATTTATATGGAAGTCTTGACTTCCATGGATTCCAATTAAAATATGTAAAATGGGCATAACAACAGTTAATTTCGGCGACTGGTTGAGAATGTCAGCCTGGTTAAAATAAGACTCATCTTTTTTTTTTGAGGGGAGGGGGGGGGTGTCAATTCAGCCACTTGCTATTCATACCTTATCTTCACGGAGTCATGTTTGCAAGGGGCAAACCGGCCACTCTTTTTTTTTTTTTTTTTTTCCAAATTTTTATTTTCATTTGCAAAACAGCCCTCTCCAAGCTTCACACAACCCGAACCCTGCGAGGGTCAAAAGCCTGGGCAGCAAATTCAAGGGCACCTCTTTCCTCCCTGCCCAAGAAGGCATCTTCCCGGCCGCTTCAGTGAAAACCCACCTGAGAGCTTCACGCAGACCTCCGTCTCCGACGTGGGCCAGCCCGAGGCTGATCTTCCCCGGGGAGGAAACCAACAAAGCGCCGCCGGTTAAGAGCCGCCGGAGTCAACGCCGCTGCTGAAGCTTCTGCCCGGCTTTCGGCGGCGGGCAAGGAAAGTCGGCTCAGCCACGACGACGAGGGAAGAAGCGGGCAGCCCGGGACCTCCTGCCTGCCTGGGCGCAGCCAAGCTTAGCCAGAGCCGGCTGTCTCCGCCTCCACGGACAGGGCGGGCCAGGCTCAAGTCAGTCAGTCAGTCAGTCGTTAAGCAGGGCACGTCGCGTCTGCCCCAGAGCCCGGGCGGGGGGGGAGAGGCCGGCACCCGCCCTCGCGTGGGGAGGGGTCCGGGCGGCGGGGGGCCGCGGCGGCCACCTCGGAGAGGGGATCCTCCTGGCGCCGCGACGAGTCCTTCCGCGGCGGCGGCGGCGGCGGCCTCCTCCCCCTGGGGGAAAGCTGAGGGGAGGCGGCCGCCGAGAGCAGCCGAGCACGGTGGGGTGGGCAGCAAGGTCCTGACATCCGGCCGCCGCCGCCGCCGCCCTTGCCGTGGCGGATTCGCACTCGGGGCCGAAAAGGCGCCAAGGATCGTCCCGCACGACCGCGTGCCAAGCCAAAGCCGGGGAAGAGGGCCGGCGCGCAGGGCCCACGGGGCTCCGTGCGGGGCCGAATCCTCGCCGCACCTGCAGCTCAGGTCGTGGGAAAGGGAAACGGCGGGTTCAGACTTCAAGCGAGTTACTCGCTCTTCTCCTTCTCCTCCCCCTCCCCCCTCCCCCCTCTCTCTCCCCCTCCTCCTTCTCTTTCCCTCTCCCCCTCTTCCTCCTCCTCCTCCCCCCTCCCTGTCCTCCCCCTCCCCCTCCTCCTCCTCCTCCCCTTCCCTTTCTTGTTCTTCCTCCTCCTCCTCCTCCTCTTCCTCTTTCTCCTTTCCCCAGGCAATCAGAAGCTACTTTGCGCACATCAAAAGCCTTGTGGTTTTAAATTTTCATTTAATAGGTTAACAGTAGGAAGGGACCTTGTAGGCCATGTAGTCCAGCCCCACTCCCTGGTCCAAGATGGAGACCCTACACCATTTCTGAAAGGTGGCAGTCCAGTCTCTTCTTGAAAGCTTCCAGCAATGAAGCTCCCACAACTTCCGAAGGCAAAGCTGTTCTTGCTCTCACTGTCAGAAAGTTTCTCCTTACTTCCAAATTTAATCTCTCCTTGTCTTGTGGCTGAACTCTGAAAATTGCGGACCAGAAGGAAAACCCTCTGAAACCACCAATCAGATGGAAGAGGAAAGGTCAGAGATTCATCCCTCACCACCTTTATTCACAGATAACTATATTCTTTTTTTGTGTGTGTATTCTGAGAACATTACAAGGGGAGCAATAGCCATCAGTAGCATTCCTTACTTAAGCCACACATAATCCCTGGGGTGTTGCTAAATAGGTGACAGTGACCAGATAACAGGTAATCAGAGTTGGAAGGGACCTTAGAGGTCATCTAGTCCAACCCCCTGCTCAAGCAGGAGACCCTACACCATTTCTGACAAATGGCAGTCCACTCTCTTCTTGAAAGTCTCAAGTGATGACACTCCCACAACTTCGGAGGGCAACTTCTGTTCCATTGGTTGATTGTTCTCACTGTCAGAAAGTTTCTCCTTATTTCCAGGCTGAATCTCTCCTTGTTCAGTTTCCATCCATTTTATTCCTTGTCTGGCCTACAGGTGCAGCCATACTGCCCACCCGGTCATGAGAAACAGAAGTACATAAAATCAAATGGGGATGCCTATAAAGATGCTTCACCCACCACTCCATGCTTTCTGGATGTGCTAGTCCATTGACAAGTACAGATCGTCCTCTACTTATGACCATAACGGAGCCCAACATTTCTTTTTGTTAAGCAAGGCATTTGCTAAGTGAGTTTTGCCCCATTTTTATGATCTTTCTTGCCACCGTTGCTCAGTGAATCACTGCACTTGATAAGTTAGCAACTGAGTTGTTAAGTGAATCTGCCTTCCCCTTTGAATTTGCTTGTCAGAAGGGAATCCCATGACCTTGGGACACAGCACTAGTCATAAGTATGAGCCAGTTGCCAAGCGTCTGAATTTTGATCACCTGATCATGGGGAACGTTGCAAAGGTTGTGTGACTCTGAACTGTGAAAAATGGCCATAAGTCCTCAACTTCTTGTTTAAGTGAGTCTCGCTTAACCGTTGACTTGGCCTGTCAGAAGTCAGTGGTCAAGCGAGGTGAAAGGTGATCAGATGACCCCAGGATGCTGCAACCGTGATAGCAATAGAATTAGAATTCTTTTTTTGTTGGCCAAGTGGGATTGGACGCACAAGGAATTTGTCTTTGGTGCATAAGCTCTCAGTGTATGTAAAAAATACATTCCTCAAGAATCATAAGATACAACACTTAAATCATAGGATACTAAATAAGTAATCAAAATTCAATTCTGTTGAATTCTACTGTATAGTGCAGTGCTGGTGTGGTGTCAGGGTTTTCAATTCAATGTGTGGAGTGTGAAGGATGTGAGCTTGTGTTTATTTTCATGGTCATGATGTGCACAGAAGATGTTGCTTGATTTCGTTGTACAAGATACAATAACAACAAACTAAACTAAACTAAAATCATACTAGGAAACTAAATAAAACAATATAATCGTAAAGATACTGCTTTGCAGTGCTCTGCAGCCCTCTCTAAGCGGTTTTACAGAGTTAGCCTATCGCCCCTCAACAATCTGGGTCCTCGTTTTATCAACCTCGGAAGGATGGAAGGATGGGTCAACCTTGAGCTGGTGAGACCCAAACTGCCAAATTGCACACAGCCAGCGGTCAGCAGAAGTAGCCTGCAGTACTGCACTCTCACCACTGCGCTACCGCGGCTCATAAATACAAGTCAGTTGCCAAGCAACTGAATTTTGTTCATGTGACCAGGGGGATGCTGTAACTATCATTAAGTGGGGGAAATGGTCAGAAGAAAAATGGTCACTTTTAAGGTGCGTTGTAATTTTGAACAGTCACTAAACGAACTGTTGTACATCAAGGGCTACCTCTACTAGGCAAGGATTAAACAGCAGAGGAGGAGGAGGAGGAGGAGAAAGAGGAAGGGTTATCTCCCAAGAGGATCAATGGAAAGTGATTCTGTGCAGCCAAGGTTATCTGAAGGACTATTGCTTCCCTCTCACCTGACCCGTCAGTGGCGGGAGAGGCAGGTATGCTAAGGGTCCCATCTGTCAGATTTCCATCCGACACGAGACACGACCGGATAGAAGCCAGCCTTTTCCACCTTGGCAAACAATCATCCTTCTCCAGCTGATGTTATCCTCAACCATTATGGCCTTCCATAAAGCTGTCAAAACATGAGTTTGTTTTTTTTTCTTCCAGTAAGCCTGTGGATGCCCTGGTAATAGGGAGCCTTTACACTGGTTATATTGGATGTAACAACGTCCTTCGCACGTTTTATCCATGATTGTTTTTTTTTAAAGATTTGGAAAATGTTCTCATTGTAAGCCATCAGGAAGGCCATATCAAGCTGACATATAAATACATGGGTAAATCAAGCAGATGTAAGGAAAGGGATTGTTGGAAGGTGCTTGCAAAATGAAAAGGATTGTGTGACTGGAATTTGTGGAGAGTTGCTCTAATAGAAGATACAAAATAGATGCTTAGTAGGATGATGAAATGTAAGCTGTGGAGTGGGCAAATGCAAATAAGAACATTATTGTTGCAAAAATGAAGGTGAGGAAATGATAAAATGTATGTTAATACTTATATGCATAAAAATATAGGTCAGGAATATAGTCCAAGACAGCAAGGACCTGTTAAAAGAGCTAGAAAAACGCAGAACAATTTTAATGGATATACTGAAGATTGTAACTGAAACAATATTACAAAAGTTAGTGTAGAAGAAAGGAAAAAACAATGAAACAAATGGTCTGGTAATGTTAAAAAATGGTACAGCTTCAGGTGCAGACAGTTTAACTGGAAAAAAAATGTTAAAATATGGATATCATTTTCATGTGGAGTGATTGGACAACTTGTTTGGCAGGTATGAATTAAGCTGCTCTCACTGTTTCATTATGCAAAGGAAAAAGAAGACTGATGTAAAAACTATAAAAAAGATGTTGAGACTCTCGAAAGAGTACAGAGAAGAACAACCAAGATGATTAGGGACTGGAGGCTAAAACTTAAAGAACAATTGCTGGAATTGGGTATGTCAAATGAAAAAAAGGACTGGGGAGACATGATAGCAGTGTTCCAGTATCTCAGGGGCTGCCACAAAGAGGAGGAAGTCAAGCTATTCTCAAAGCACTTTGAGGGCAGGACAAGAAGCAATGGGTGGAAACTAATCAAGGAGAGAAGCAACCTAGAACCAAGGGGAAATTTCCTGAAAGAACAATCAATCAGTGGAACAACTTGCCTCCAGAAGTGGTGGTTGCTCCATCATTTTATGCTGATGGGGGGTAGCTTATAAAACATGCTTGAAAGGGTGTTTGCCATAAATGTGCATGTCACACTGGTGTGACACCCTTTTGATTTTTCCATGCTTGACATAATGTTCACTTAATGGCTGTTACTTTTTGCTTTCTAAAACTCCACTGTTGTTTGCCCAAGCTGATGCACTAGATGTCTGGGGAAAATCCTTCATTAGAAAATGGGACTGCCAGGTAGTCATGATTTGTCAGGGCAACTAACAACCATTTCTCTTTTTAAGCGACTAGCATTTTATCACTCCTTGTTGTTTTTAGCAACCACCATCTGTTTGGAACCTTGTTTTGCATTTCTGTTCTGTCTGTTTCTACACCCCATTTGCTGGTTGGATTTCTATGAAAGACATTTTCCTTTGGATTATGAGGAAACCTTGGAATCTATCACACAGGAATGATATAAGCTGAACTGCCAATTAAATGAGATGGGAATAATGCACGTTTCTGATGAGGGAAAAAAAGAATGGAAAGAACGACATGCAACTGAAGCTTCACTTTAAAATTGTCTAGGCTGCTTCATAAAGATGCGTTAATGAAAGGTATAATCAATCAGTCACAATAGAGCTGGAAGGGACCTTGGAGGTCTTCTAGTCCAACCCCCTGTTGAAGAAGAAGGATACCATTTCACACATGTGACTGTCCAGAATAAAGAATCATCCAGTTGCCCCACTTATACCCTGGAATGTATTTGCAGAAGGAGGAGAAATGGTGCCTTGATTGCTCCTATTTCATAAAACTCAAAGTGCCTGGCCTTTGGTCTTAAGGATGCTAGTTTGAAAGCTCATGCAATCCTAAATTGTATTAACAGAGGGATATAATCAAGACCAAGGGAGGTACTAATACCAGTCTATAAAGCCTGAGTAAGACCACACCTAGAGTACTGCATCCAGTTTGGTCACCACACTATAAAAAAGATGTTGAGACTCCAGAAAAAGTACAGAGAAGAGCAACCAGGAAGATTCGGGGACTGAAGGCTAAAACATATGAACAGTTGCAGGAACTGGACTTGGCTAGTCTAGTAAAGAGAAGGACCAATGGAGACATGATAGAGGTCTTCCAATATTTGAGGGGCTGCCACAGAGAGGAAGGGGTCAAGCTATTTTCTAAAGCGCCTGTAGGCCAGACAAAGAATAATGGATGGAAACCAAACAAGGAAACATTTAACCTGGAAATAAGGAGAAACTTTCTGACAGTGAGAACAACCAACCAATGGAACAGCTTTGCCCTGGGAACTTGTGGGAGCGCCATCACTTGAGACATTCAAGAAGAAGAATCACTCATCCTTTTGCCTAGGGAGTTTCTCAGTCATCCAGGTCATGATTGTCTCAAATGTGCTTTTTTTTTTTCCAAGAGGCAACCAGACTTTCTTGGTTTTTCTTTGAACACACTTAGCTTCTCATCCAAGAAACTTCTTCAACTCTGACTGGACCCTTCCAAATCCTTGCATTCCCCACCATCTAAACACCAGAAAGTCCAGTTGCCTCTTGAAAAAGCACCTTTGGGACTCCAAAGCTTTTTTTACAAGGAAGAAAGGGTACTAGATTGCATGAGAACCGCAGAAGCCCTTTCGTGGTCAGTTTCAATAGCAACTTAGACCCCCACCACCACTCTGTTTCTGCATCTTGCCAACTTTGAGATGTATGGACTTCAACTCCCAGAATTCCTTTTCTTTCTCACATATTCACAATTCCTTCTTAGTTTTTTGTTTCCTTTGTAATATTTGTATTGCTTTGTTTTTTTTGCTCAAAAAATATTCAGTAAAATTATATTTATTCCATATTTTGTATGGATTTATGCAAGGAACCAACAACTTTATATATATATGCAAGGAATTTGTATATTGCAAAATACCAACCTAGATTTCAACTCTCAAGTAGGGCTGGCAGGGAATTCTGGAAATTGAAGTCTATATGTCTTAAATCGGCCAAGATTGACAGACACAGGTTTTATAATATTTCCCCCCAACATCTAGCTATGTAGGGCAGATAGTCTAGGGCAGTTGTCACCAACCAGTGGGGCAGGGACCACAGGTGGTCCATGCGAAAATTTTGGTGGTCCGCAGAGAAATGTCACCCCCAAAGCATTAATCCAGGCTGTGCAGGAACCAAGGCTGTGCTGCCCACATGGACTGTGGGAACACAAGCTTGCATTGCGAACAACAAGAGGTAATGAGGGGAGAAGGGAAAGAGCAGAGGGGAGGAACTTGCCTCACTCACCCCACATGCCTGGCCTGGCCACCAGGCTGATTTTTCTACTTCTTTCTTCTGCTTTTGGCTGCACGCAAGGAAAGCAGCAAAAGTCTTTCTTTCTCTCCCCCAAACTCTGCCAGAAATGAGTCTTTGGGACCCTACAAGGCATCCTGCTCCAAGAGGCTACATTGACGTGACAAGTCTCAAAGACTAATTTCTGGCAGAGTTTGGGGGAGAGAAAGAAAGACTTCTGCTGCCTCTGGTGCTTTTCTTGCATGGAGCCAAAAATTTCTCTCTCCCTCCCTCCTTCCCTCCCTCCCTCTCTTCCCCTAGGGTAGGGAATTTTCTTGCAGACTTTTTTGGGATTTTCCCAGGGTCTCTGATCCATGGGATTTAAAAATATGAGTTTGGTGGTCCCTGAGATCCCAAAGGTTGGCGATCTCTAGTCTAGGGAAGGGGTTTCCAAATTTGGCAACTTTAAGACTCGTGGACTTCAACTTCCAGAATTTCTCAGCTAGCATTGGGAATTCTGGGAATTGAAGTCTACAAGTTCCTGGTCTAGGGCTAGAAGAAGAGCTGGAATTTGGGGTGGGGGGAGCACAGGCTTCTCCATCCATCTATTTGTTCATTCTTTCATTCTATTTGTATAGTATATTCCATCTCAGCCAAGTGATTCTGGGTGGCTTACAATTCTTAAGCATCACAATCTTAGATCTGGGATACATCTGTTTTGTCACATTCTGGCAGGAAGATTTGCCTTCCTAATCCTTTGGGCTGCTACACTTTTGCCTTTATGGTCCAAACTTTATTTTCCTAATTTTCAAGCTTTCAAAATTAAGCCCTTAAGTCTTTTAAAGGGCCTTTTCTAAGGGGGTGAATGGGTGGCCATGACTTCATTCCTCAGCTAGAAGCTGCATCCCAAAGTGTTGACCTGTTTGGGATCTCAGAATTTAGATGGAAAAATGATAGTCAATCCTCTACAGAGCCGGAGAATTTCAGAGCTCATTTGCCAAAATCTCTACCACCACTCCCTTTATGTTTGTGTGTGTTGTAGATATATTCACTTCCTCTCTTTCCTGCAGGCTGCCTTTCCTATCCCGCCATTTATTCATGTGCCACTGATTAAGATGGCAACTGCTAAATATAGCTCATTCTAAGCCACTGTATACTTGATCTGCACAGACTGGAGGGGGAAGGAAATCCAGGTCTGGCCTCACGGTGAATGGATCAGAGAGAATCAAAATGCAGCCATGGCTACGGGTTGATTGCAAGGTGTGGTCAGAGCATGCAGATGGCAGCTGCCATGGTGCAAACAATCCTCCACCCAGTTTTTTATATGCAACACATTATTTTTAGCACATTCTGCAGACACCTACTCATCCTGCACAATCTCATGCACACCCGCAACCCAGTGTTGCAGAACAGGCTTGTGGACCATCAACAAAGGAATGGGGACATGGAGCCTGGTGAATGGAGGCAAGGATGAAACCTGATAGACACTGTGGATGTACAAGGCCCCAACAGAGCTTCACGTGAAGGGAAGAAGCAGCGCAACCTCCTGAAACACTGGTGCAACTCCCCAGTTGGAGCAGTGGAGTGGCAAGACAGGATGATAGATGATTAATGGATGCTTCCTTCAGCCTGTCTCATCACACTGATGAGATTGGGCCATGTATGTTGAGTGGCCCTACAATGAACAGCGCATTTAATAAAGAGCTTTGTTTATTTTGAAATGTGTTGATCAATGAATAAATTGTTATTGATAAAAAAGGGCCATATGTGTGGCAGCTGGGATGGTGGACCATACAGTCCCACTATGCTTGCACTGGAGGTTTATCTATCCCACAACTATCTTTTTCTATCCCACAAGCATGCAAAGGCTTAACCATTTGTTAAAAGTTTTCACCAACACTTCACTAAGGTA
Organism: Laticauda colubrina; assembly: GCA_015471245.1. Lineage (NCBI taxonomy): Eukaryota > Metazoa > Chordata > Lepidosauria > Squamata > Elapidae > Laticauda > Laticauda colubrina. Next base: position 2,102,441 of record BLBF01000003.1, read on the forward strand.
AAAAAATGAACCAAGTAAACTGAATTAAGTGTGTTAAGCAAAAATAACCTTTATTAACTTTCTTAAAGGCCCTGTCACACTGGCCAACGGATGCAAAACATTTGTAAAAGGACACAGTGGACGAGAAAAATGTTCCATCCGTTGTTATCTGCTCTCAAAAGGGGCAAAAATTAGCATAACCAGAGCGGACAACACGGAAAGGAATGGACGGGGGGAGGACGCAGGACGGATGGAAAGTGGATGCCTAGCGGAAGCCTAGCGGATGGAAGCAGATGGGAATGGATGGCACATCCGCAAGGCTTCCGGGTGGCCGCAGCAAAGCGGACGCAGAACGGAAACAGCGGATGCAGAGCGGACGCTGAGCGGATGAAGCGGATGCAGAGCGGAAGCCTAGCAGATGCCTAGCGGATGCACAGCGTTCACTGCACAGGCGGGGAGGATGCATTGCATCAGCCCCACGGATATAAAGGGAAGCAGCTCCCAAGCAGGTCACCATTCAGAGGAAAGACCTGCTGCCAGACACATCGACTGCCTTGCCAGCCTGCCTGCCTTGCCAGCCTGCCTGCCTGCATGCCTGCCAGCCTTGCTGCCTGCCAGCCTTGCTGCCTGCCTTCCTGCCAGCCTTGCTGTCTGCCTGCCTGCCAGCCTTGCTGCCAGTCTGCCAGCCTTGCTGCCTGCCTGCCTGCCTGCCTGCCAGCCTTGCTGCCTGCCTGCCTGCCAGCCTTGCTGCCTGCCTTCCTGCCAGCCTTCCTGCCAGCCTCCCTGCCAGCCAGCAACCCCACAACCATGGGGAAGAAGAGAAAGCCTCAGCCATCTGCTGCTAGCCCTGGCAAGAGGGACAGGGCCACCCTCCCACCCCCTGGCCCTCACTCTGCTTCTGCTGGGGCTTCTATAGCACGGGCTCACTCTTCTGGGGCTGGGGCTTCTGCTGCTTCTGCTTTTGGAGGAGCTGATGATGATGCTTCTGGCGGTGGTGCTTCTGCTGGTGCTTACTCTGCTGAAGCTGCTCCTGGCAGTGCTTCTGCTGGTGCTTACTCTGCTGAAGCTGCTCCTGGCGGTGGTGCTTCTGCTGGTGCTTACTCTGCTGAAGCTGCTCCTCGTCCTGCTGGTCCTGCTCATGCTCCTGGTCCTGCTCGTGCTTCTGGTCTTGCTCGTCCTGCTGGTCCTGCTCGTGCTCCTGGTCTTGCTTGTCCTGCTCATCCTGCTCGTGTTCCTGGTCTTGCTTGTCCTGCTCATCCTGCTCGTGTTCCTGGTCTTGCTTGTCCTGCTCATCCTGCTCGTGTTCCTGGTCTTGCTCATCCTGCTGGTGCTGCTGGCGCTGCTGGTGCTTACTCTGCTGCTGCTGCTGCTGCTGCTGCTGCTGATGATGATGATGATGATGATCCTGCTGGTGCTGGTGCTGCTGGTGGTGTGGAGGAGCAGCCCCTACAACCTGGAAGCCCCTCTGATGAGGGCCCATGTGGTCCTGCCAAAGGGAGGAAGAGGCATATGCGAGAACGGGAGGGGAGGCAATACTCCATCGAGGAGGAACATGAGGATGAGGTGCTGGAGTGGCTGAGAGAGAATGGGTATCTATGGCGGAAGGGACACAGGCTCTATAGGGACACCAAAAGGAAGCAGGCTGCTTGGAGAGAGAAGGCGGAGAGCCTGGGCTACACGTCGGAGGTGCTCCTCAGCTGGTGAAAGCACATGCACACCTGGTATGGAAAGCTGCACCTCAAGAAATCTGGCCAGGCCGCGGTCAAGCTGACGGACAGAGAGACCTACATCATGGCCAAGTGCAGCTTCCTGGAGGGTGAGATCCGCCACCGAGGAGCAGCCCCTCTCACAACCCTCTCTCTCAGGCAGCCTGCTGAGAGCCAGTCCTCTTCCGGCAGAGAGTCAGCTCCTGTCTCCAGGCAGGTTTCTGTGGAGCATCCCACGACGGAGAACCCCCCGACAGGTGTTCTAACCGTGGCGGAGCGCGTGGACACCCTGACACGGTGGGAGAAAGGAGACGGCACTTCCAACACATCCACCCCCAGCTCCACCTCCACAGAAAGGCAGAGAGCCAGACAGGAGGGACAGAGCCACATGGTCCTGCTGGAGATCAGGGACACCATCAGGAGCAGCATAGATCTCCTCTCTCAGCTGGTACACACCAACGCCCCATCCTCCAATCGCAAGCCCCTCCTCACATATGTCAACCAAACCCTCGTGGACATGGCGGAACCCCAGTACCAGGTGGTGAAGGACAAGATCACTAAGTTGCTTCACAACCCTCCAGATCCAGACGAACCTGCTCCCACCCAGTCCAGGTCGGCTCCTCCACCCCAGGTGATGTCAAAGCCCTTCCAAGGTTTTCCACAGGCCCTCACTTACCAGGGCTACAGCTACCAGGAGGTCCAGAAGCACAGGCAGCAGCCCTTCCCAGTCCAGGCACAGGCTCATCGGGCGCCACCATTGCCACCGGTTCCACTGATGCCACCGATGCCACCCACGCCACCATTGCCACCGGTTCCACTGATGCCACCGATGCCACCGATGCCAGCCCTCACTCAGCTGCAGACCAGACAGCCCCACTACACTGCTCCTTCCTCCACCCCACAGCCAAGCCCGGCCTCAGTACATCTGTCATCGGTACTGGGGCTGACACCCCATGGCATGGAGGAAGGAGCTCTCAACATCACGGGGCTGAGCCAGCTGTCTGAGAGCTTCCTCAACACACCGTCCCCTGTTGTCCTCTCGGGGCCAGGCACCCCAATGACGCCACAGACCAGAACTCCAGCAGCAGCCACCTCCACAGCACCTGGACCCTTTACCCCTGAGACTGGGCACACCTCTGAGTGACAGAGAAGAGTGCCAGAGACTGGGTGGCTACCTGTAGACTTTATTTGGATACTTGACTTGGGTCATTTTTCTTTTACAACTTGTTATTAATAAAGATTATCTTTGCTTCAAACACTTGCTTCATTTATTTTTTTCAATAAAGTCTTGGTGGAAAGTTTTAGAAATGGTTTAGCCTTTGCATGCTTGTGGGATGGGTTAAGATAGCAGTGGGGTGGGCAGGGATACCTTTGGGATGGGTAATAGCAGTGGGATGGGCAGGGATACCTGTGGCATGGACAGGGATACCTTTGGGATGGGTAATAGCTGTGGGATAGATAAACCTCCAGTGCAAGCATAGTGGGACTGTATGGTCCACCCTCCCAGGTGCCACACCTATGGCCCTTTATTAACAATAACAATGTAAGCATTGATCCACACATGTCAACATAAACACAACTCTTTATTAAATGCCCTGTTCATTGTAGGCCCACCCAACATACATGGCCCAATCTCATCCGTGTGATGAGACAGGCTGAAGGAAGCATCCATTAAACATCTATCATCCTGTCTTGCCACTCAACTGCTCCAGCTGAGGAGTTGCACCAGTGTTTCAGGAGGTTGCGCTGCTTCTTCCCTTCACGTGAGGCTCTGTTGGGGCCTTGCACATCCTCAGTGTCTATCAGGTTTTGCCCTTGCCTCCATTCCCCAGGCTCCATGTCCCCATTGCCTTGCCTCCACGAGCCTGTTCTGCAAGACTGGGTAGCGGGTGCGCATGAGATTGTGCAGGATGCAGCAAGCTTCCACAATGTTCCTCACGGTCTCTGGGCGATGCTGCATGGTGGTGAGAAGTACCTGGAACCTGTTGGCCAGGATGCCAAAGGCGTTCTCCATCACCCGCCTTGCCCTGAACAGCCTGTAGTTGAAGATCCTCTCTGCACGGGTGAGGCATCTGGAGGTGTAGGGCTTCATGAGGTAGGTCTTGCTCTATGCTTCTCCACTGCCGAATATGCAGCCCCTGTCTGGTGTAGGTCATCCCATGCTGCAAAGATCGACCCAGTCCTGAATGCAGCTTGCAGAGTTATCTCTGGATGTCTGCGTCCAACAAGAGTAGATGACCTTTACTTACTGTGTGGTATTGCTCCACCACACATCAGGCAAGAGGTCTCAGCACAGATGGAGAAAACCAAGCAAGAAGTTAACCCTCGCCACCCACTCTACAATCGTGAACCGGCTAAAAAGAGACTCAAATCCAGACGCAGTTTTCTCCATTCAACCGAATCCCTTGATGACACCGCCCACGGTCGAAGGATTACCCTATGGTCCAACCACCTCCAGTCTGTGACGCATCAGCTCTCCTATGAACCAAGTGAATCACTTCCTCCGGGTTCAAGTGAGGCATGGCCCATCTGGTCATGCCTGAATCGCCTACGGACAGGAACAGGACGATGCAAAGTCCTCATGCAGAAATGGGGCTACAATAGGGATGGAGAAACTGCTTGCGATTGTGGGCAGGATCAGACAATGCAACATCTTTTGGTCTGCCCCCTCCTACCAGAGCCATGCACTGTCAATGACCTGGAGACTTTCAACACCAAAGCCAGATCCTGCGCTCTGCACTGGACAGGACTTGTGTAGTGACTCGAGAAGAAGATGAGGTAGGTTCTCAGGGAGAAGGTGTCATCCCCCACGATGAAGTAGGGCACATCTTGCGTGTCGTTGGGCAGGGGGTCTGGATCTGGGAAGCCCACGATGAGGTTGCGTTCCAGCCCCTCCTTGAGGTGACTGGTGTTATATACCTGGGCATCTGAAGATGACCCGTTGCCTGAAGCATCGATGTACATGAACTTGTAGTCAGCATCGACCATGGCGAAGAGGATGATGCTGAAGAAGCCCTTGTAGTTGAAATAAGTGGACCCCGACTTGGCTGGCGCTTTGCAGGCCACGTGCTTGCCATCTATGGCTCCAACGGTGTGTGGGAAGTTCCACCTCTGATACCACTGCTCTGCAACTTTCTTCCAGCCTTCTTCAGTGGAGGGGCACTGGAGGAGCTCCTCCTTGTATTCTTCGATGATGGCCTGCACCACTTCTCTGACCACAATGCTGATGGTGTTGTGTGGCACCCTCCAGCCATACTGCATGCTCCTGTAGGTGGTCCCTGAGGCCAGGTGGTGCAGAGTGAGTGCCACCTTGAGCCCAGGTTCCAGGCTGGGCCGGAAGTTGGTGCTCTGCTTGGTCAACCTGGGTGTCAACCGCTCCACAAGTTCGTCAAACATGACTGGAGGCATCCTCATGAAGTTCTGGAATGCACGAGTGTCTTCGTTCCTGAGCTCCACCATCAGCTTGTTGTACAGTCCGTACTCTGCTCTTCTCCCGATCCATCTTCGGACCCAGACGCTTCTTGGTCGCCTCCTTTTCTTCCTGTAGTAGAGTTCACAGAGCCTGTAGATGGCTTCGCACTGTTGCAGAACGATGGTGGCTACCAAAAGGACTGTGTTACGATCCATGGTGGACATGACTGGATGCTGTGGAAGAGCAAGAGGCAGATGAAGGCTGCAGAGGTCTGCATAGTAGGGCTGCTGGTCTGAAAGTGAGATCCAGGTGAGTTGCTCCCCCTTTTTATAGGCAATATAGGTTTTCCCCTTGGTGTCCTTCTGCATCCTCTAGGCATCCTCTAGACATCCTAAATATCCAAGATAGGTCCCCTCTGCGAACGTTTTTTCCGTTTTAAATGCTTTGTTTGCAAGCTTCATCCACTTTCATCCTTTCTCCGTCCGTGCTACTAACGCTGCGCATCCATTCCGCGTCTGTTCCGCTTCCTCCCTGTGTCCGTTTACCGCTGGAGCGGATTTGTGTTGTGCAGATGCGCAGTGGATGCCTAGCGGATGTAGCAGACGTGTAACAGATGACGACGGATGTAGAACGGATGTTCCCCATATGTGTAGCGGATGCAGAACGGACGCGTTGGATACATTTTCCACTCAAAAAGTTTTGAGCAGCTCAAAACTTTTTGAGCAGATGGAACCTCAGTCAACGGATGCTGGACGGATAGAGAGGAAGAAAAACGGATGCAGTGAGTAAAGAACAGAAGCATCGTGTTAACCAACGGATGGCAAGTGTTTCTCTCCATTTTACATCCTCTTTCCATCCATTGGTGCATTGTGACAGGGGCTTTAGTAAACTGTATGACTTTATTAAATAAGCAAAATGAACCAAGTAAAGTGTCTTAAGCAAAGATAAAGTGAACAAGTAAACAACTCAGTCTCTGACACTATTCTCAGTCACTCTGAGTCATGTCCATGGTCTCAGCTGTTAAGCGGGCAGGGACTGTGGAGGTGGCTGTGGCTTGAGTGCTGGTCTGAGGCACCATTGGGATGCTTGGCCCTGAGAGTACAACAGGGGATGGTGTGTTCAGGAAGCTGTCCGAGAGCTGACTCAGTCCCGTGAGGTTGAGTTTCACCAAGTACCTGAGATGTGAGGCACATGACTGATGACAGATTGTCCATTGACGGGCTTGGCTGTGGGGTGGAGGAAGGAGGAGTGTAGTGGGGCTGTCTGGTCTTCAGCTGGGTGAGATGTGGCATCTGTGGCGTATGATGAACCTGGACCTGGACTGGGAAGGTCCGTTTTTGCTGTGGGAAGTCTTGGTTGTCATAGCCTTGGTAGGTGAGAGGTAGTTGAAAGCCGTGAAAGGGCTGTGACATCGCCTGGGGTGGAGGAGCAGACCTGGACTGGGTAGGAGCAGCTTCAGCTGGGCCTTGAGGGTTGTGCAGAAGTGCTGTTATCTTCATCACCTGGTACTGGGCCTTGGGCAGGTCCCTGAGGGTGTGGCTCACATAGATGATGAAGGTGTGGCGGCCCGAGGATCCTCTGTCCAAGTGGACCAGCTGAGAGAGAAGTTCTGTGCTGGTCTTCATAGTGTCCCTGATCTCCAACAGGACACTGTAGTTCTGGCCCTCCAATCTGCCTCTCTGCCTGCATCCTCTGGAGCTGGGGGTGGGGGTGAGGGTGGGTTGGTCTCTGGTGGCTGCTGCTTCTTCCTCCATTTGTGACAGGGGATCCTCCAAGTCCGCCAGCATGGGGAGTGCAGCTGTCAGGGGGGTCTCTGGCGTGGGGCCCTCTGAAGACACCTGCCTGGACAGGCTTGCTGGCTCCTGGCTGGAAGAGGACTGGCTGTCTGTGGGCTGTCTGAGGGAGAGGGGTCTCAGAGGGCTGCTCCTTGGTGGCGGATCTCACCCTCCAGGAAACTGCACTTGGCCATGACGTACATCTCCCAGTCAGTGAGCTTGACAGCAGCCTGCCCAGATTTCTTGAGGTGTCGCTTGCCATACCAGGTGTGCATGTGCTTCCACCATCCCAGGAGTACTTCTGCAGTGTAGCCTAGGCTCTCTGCCTTGTCTCTCCAAGCTGCCTGCTTCTTCTTGGTGTCGCGATAGAGTCTGTGGCCCTTTCTCCAGAGGTACTCGTTCTCCCTCAGCCATTCCAGCATCTCATCCTCATGGTCCTTGGAAACGGTGTATTGTTTCCTCTCTCCCTTCTCCTTCCCTTGCCTCTTCCTTCCTCTGGCAGGGCCTTCAGCAGCAGGGCCTTCAGCGGCTTGAGCAGCAGGGGCTTCAGGGGCTTGAGCAGCAGGGCCTTCAGCAGCAGGACTTTGAGGACCTTGGGGCTGGTCCACCACAGCAGCAGCAGCAGCAGCAGTAGCAGCAGCAGCAGTAGTGGCATCTGCTTTGCTTCCTATAGGCATCCATGATGCATCCACGTCATCCGCTACGCATCCGCCCCTTCCGCTATGCATCCGCTTCGCAATTCTCCCCCGGAAGCCCTTCAGAGCATTCATCCGCTTCCATCCGCTGTCATCCGCCAGGCTTCCTATGAACATCCGTTTAACATTCCCGCCACGTACTACCCCTGTCCGTTCTTTTCCATTCTTTTCCATTCTGTTTATGCAAATTTTCACCACTTTTTGGAGCGGATGACAACGGATGGAGCCAACCCCGAAATTTTGCTCATCCGCTGTGTCCTTTATGCATACGTTTTGTGTCCGTCAGCCAGTGGCACCTAGCCTTTAGGTTAAAGTTTTTGGGGTTTGGGGAAGAAACCAAAGAGTCAGGTAGACATTGACCACTCTGTTGCTGAAGTAGTATTTCCTGCCATCAAGTTTTGTGCGATTAACCTTGAGTTTATATCTATTGTTTGCTCTTGTATTGTTATGATTGAAGCTGAAGTATTCATTTGCAAGTAGGACATTCCAATGTATGGTTTTATATACTATACTTAGATCGGACCGAAGGCAGCGTAATTCTAGGTTTTCTAGGTCTAGAATTTCAAGTCTGGTGGCATAAGGTATTCTACAACGAGTAGAGGAGTACAGAACTCTTCTAGTGAAATATTGCTGGACTTTCTCAACTGTGTTAATATCCAATATGTAATGCAGATTCCAGACTGATGAGCTGTGTTCAAATATTGGTGGAGCAAATGTTTTGTATGCTCTAGTTAGTAGTGTAATATTACCAGAGAAAAAGCTACATAATATTAGGTTAACAACTCTTAACACCTTTTTGGCTATGTAGTTACAGTGGGCTCTAGCACTTATATCATTTGAGATGAGTACTCCAAGATCCTTGACAGAGTTTGGATCATCCACAAGGTCTTGACTATTCAGCTTGTATTGTATTGTATTGTATTGTATTGTATTGTATTGTATTGTATTGTATTTATTTTTTATTTTATTTTATTTATTATTTTATTTTATT